>JAIUZE010015291.1:0-18057 GCA_022085475.1 Heliosperma pusillum
TAAAGTTAATAAAAATCTAGATATTTTGATTAGTTTAATCAAAATAAATAAAATATCTAATGGTGAGTGGAAAGCGATGACACGCGCGTGTGACTCATGCCAAAGTCGAGTTTCGATTTTGTTTCGCGCTTTACGATGAGTCGGGAATAGTTAAATGACGTTCGGTTAAAACCGTAAACGTTATTCTTTAAATTCCTAATAAATTCAAAATAATTATATTAAATTATGATAAATCTTAATAAATCTAAATAAAAATAAATCAAAAATATTATTTTTTTAAATAAAATTTCGGTCTTCAAACTTATGAGGCGAGTCGGGAAAAAGTCAACGGAAGTCAAAGTTGACTGAAGAGTCGAGAAAAGTCGAAGATGACTTAAAAGTCAAGAAAAGTTTAGGACGACTTAAAAGTCAAGAAAAGTCAATGACGACTTTTAAAAAGTCAAGAAAAGTCAAAGAGGACTTAAAAGTCAAGAAAAGTCAAAGATGACTAAACGGTCTTTTCATGAAATCTCTCAAAAATTCCAAATACGAACGCGGAATTTCAAAATAAGACTCGGAACAAAAATTCCTATTTTAAAAACTTAAGTTCTACTGAAAAGTGTTAGTAAATATTTTTACTAGAAAAATCGGGTACTTTTCGGGTTGTTACAGCGCCATCAATGCCAAAACCCTGAACATCTACAAGACCGAGTGGTATAGAGATCTTGTTTACTATAATCCAGAAGCGGGTTGGGTACGGGTTATTGATGCATTAACCATGGAAGAGTTTGAAAGAGCATGGGAGTGTTTTCGTGTCAAGTGGGTTCCCTTAGGGAACTATGTTTTGAGCACTTGGGCGATGCACAAGGAGAAGTTTGTGCGATGTTATACAAACGATGTCTTACATTTCGGTAACACGTCTACTTTCCGTGTCGAGTCGGCTCATTCTCTACTTAAGTCATGGCTGAAAAGTGCAAATTTGACACTTGATAGTATGTGGTCGAAGATGAATGACATGCTTGAAAGTCAACACTCGGAGATTAGAAAGTCACTTGAGGATTCAAGGAGTCGGCCTCGTATAACTAGTCGTTTGTTCTCATTGTTGCTAGGTGTCGTGTCGACGAAGGCAATAGGATTAATGGAGGAGGAGCTTCAACTGGACTATTTGTGTCATCGGTCATTTCCGTCGCGACAATGGTGAGAAATTTTGGGTCGGTAGTTGTGAGACAATTTTACCACTTAGGGCTTTGGTTCCAGGTCAAAAACCCTTTGGTGTTATGTGGATTGTAAACTAGCACAGTCGTTGGATGCGGTTGCATTCAAGAGGGCCGCAAGAGGATGTTGCCATGCCACCACTAGCTCCCGCTTGGCGGACTTATAGACACGAAAGTGTCAGTCATCTCGATACTTTGTACCAAAGAAATATCGAGAACTGGAAAGCTTGCATCGGATCCGCCACGGGAAGAAGTCGGAGAAGAAGAAATGAAAGCATCGATGATGAAGTTGCACGGAAATTGAGCTTTGGTTAAGCACTTTATTAATATGTTCAAAATGTAATTGTATATTTGAATATTTATGTAATGTTTGTTTTTTTTAATCTAAATTTATTTTGGGTTAAATATAATTGACGTTGACAATACTCGAATAAAGCTAACATACATTAATAAAGTGGATACATAAAGCTGACATAAATTAAAGTCTTAAAATTACATTACATAAAAGAAACGATTAAAATACCCATGCATGCAAACGAAATCATCATCACCACATTTTTTCATTAAACCCATGCAGTCGGTTTTAATAAGACTAATCAGTGGAGTAATCTGTGGATGAATATTCCTTTGGCTTGAATAACGCCTCCTCCATGTATCCGGTATAAATGTGGAATATAAAAATTGACTCGAGCGAGCCGTGAAATATCTGACCATCACCCTGGTAACCCTCCATTAGCTGATGCAGTGTCATGGACGGGATGATGGTTTCACATCTTTTGAAAAATTCAATCAGCTCCGCCTCGATCCTCTTTAGTTCATCCCTTTTCAGAAGGACCGATTCTAAAGAACAACATAAAATGATAATAAATGATTATTAAAAACGAACAAATGAAAATGATAAGAAATGATATTATTAGGGTTTGAAATTAAAGTTGACAGAAATTTTACCTTTTGTTATATTCATTTCAGGAATATGAGGGTAATTTGTCTTATAGGGAGTACCCATCATTTGTGGTAGTGATACGAGATTAGGTTCATAACGGTTCATGAAATCCCAAATGATATTATTATTAAACACGATTAGTAAACGACGAAATATGGAAGGAAACTCATTAAAAATTTCATCAATTCTATTTTGTATGAAATTAACCTCTTCAACATCGTTCATAGGCATGATGGTAGATGAGATTTTAGAAAGATAGTAGATGAGATAGTCAGTTTTGTGAAAAATGATGGTGGAGTGAGCTCCTTAAATAGAGGTGAGGCTTGGAATTCGGTCCGAAAATGATGTGACAACTCAACTGACGACTTTAATAAAGTTCTGAGCATGATGTGAGAACTCAACTAACGACTTTAATAAAGTACTGAGCATGATGTGACAACTCAACTGACAACTTTAATCATTAATTAAAAACTGATAAATATTACAACGATTTTTTGCAGAACCAACACTTAATCAGCGTTAAATACATTTCATTAACACTTAATCAGTTGAATATCCTTCGGATGAAGAACCATTAGGCCTATAAAACTCCTCCTCTTCGTGAGTAACATACATTTCAAAGGTTTTAAGACTCTGAAATGGCCCCACGAACATCCGGCCATCCCCTTCACATAGAGAGTGTAAGGTCCTACATGGGACAATTGTCAAACACCTCTTAAACAGTTCAACTATCTCCAACCTCACTTTCTCCCACTCACATCGCTTCAAGATGACAGTTTCTGAAAATACAAAAATTAAACTTCATAATAATTTCTGCAAATTTTTTTGATTGGAAAAATTAGACAATAGATTAAAAGTAACCATACCTTCTGTTACGTTCCTAGGATGAATGGAAGGGTTGTTGAGACCGTAAATAGGTCCACGCATTAGTTGAAGCGAAGATAGGGGAGGATTGCAACGACTAATGAAATTATTAAGTACATGATTATTCAACACAATCATAAGGCGGTCGAATAGTAAGGGAAACTCGTTAACTATCTCGTTAATTTTATTTTGATAATAATTCACTAGTTGTATGTTAGTCATCACCATGATTAAAGTGTAGTATAAGACGAGTAATATATTTTAAGAGTAGAGAGAAGATAGTGAGTTGTGTGGAAATAATTTGTTGGTTAAAGGGTTTAAATAGAGAAAATTTTAGGGTTTTCATGTTGTGGCCAATACAACAATAATATAAATAAAAGTAAATAAATCAACAAACCAATAAAAACAAATAACTAAATAAATAAAAGATAAGTCAATACTACATAAAAAAACAAATAAAACAAATACGATGCATAAATATCCGGTACTAGTTACCCTGATCATGGGTGTCGTAGTACATGCTCATCTGACTAAACAAAATATCTAACTGCTGCTGCTGCATCTCCGGAGTAGGTAAACGATAGACATCTGAGAACTGTCGACTAAGTGCAAGGGCTACCTCTGGCTCAGCGTGAAAAGGTGGACGCATAAACTCAAGACGATCCGAAGGTGGAAAAAAGAATCGGTGAGAAATATCATCGTACCATCTCTCATAGTCTCGAGATACCTCGAAAGGCATCGTAACTCGTCGAGACCGACTCTTGAAGTTCACCACGGAAGTCTCGTGGCCCCACATCGTATCGGGCTCCTGGCCAAACTCCACAGTATAACCGTTCTTCGCTGGACGATACTCGGTACATGGGATAGGCATAGGCATCGAGATAGTCTAAATGTACCCAAACTGGCGCATACACCGATCAGGCTGGTACGGCTCAACAATGGACTGATATCGAATATAGCCGGAATAGCGAGAATATCTCGAAGAACTCGGCATACGCATCCAATAAGGCGTCCATATAACCTGCTCCCTGCAAAACCCGTCCAACCTAACACGCCACATCTGAAAATAGTCAAGGTCGCCCTTAAACCGAGGAACGTGCCTCCAAGCATCGACCTGTGGCCTACCCTCCAAATAATCTCCCCCGTGTGGCCGACACTGGGGGAAGTACTCGTAAATCCAGGCCTGCAATAAGGGC
This sequence comes from Heliosperma pusillum, assembly GCA_022085475.1. Lineage (NCBI taxonomy): Eukaryota > Viridiplantae > Streptophyta > Magnoliopsida > Caryophyllales > Caryophyllaceae > Heliosperma > Heliosperma pusillum. The sequence continues at coordinate 4,197 of JAIUZE010015291.1, forward strand.
AGACACCCACTGACACCGCGCGCCTCCCGTCGCGATGTCATGCCTAGCTGCCGGTACAGATATGCCAAACAAGCGGCACCCCAAGCATACTCTCCAACCTGCTCCAGATCATCAAGTAAGGGTAACAACTGAGCTGACACCCTATCACCAGACTTGTCCACAAACAAAGTATTTCCCAACAACAACAACAACAAATAAGCACGGAGGGAGTCATGCTCATTCCCTTCCTTGATATGAGCCTTCAAAGCTAACACCAACAAACCACCACCCTTATATAACGGTGGTGACACCTCTCCGGGAGGTTTGCCAAAAAAAACTGTGCCACATCCATCTTCAACCCCAACTCCTCCCTCGAAGAACCGGCAGCGGAGGTACCCCGAACAAACACCCTCGCACCAGTAGGCCGGATCCCAAGAATCTCCTCCACATCGTGAAGCGTAATGGTGATCTCCTCGAAAGGCATATGAAAAGTGTTGGTATCCGGCTGCCACCTCTCTATGAAAGCGCTCAGAAGGTTCTCATCCAAAGCTTTCGTGCAGCACATCGTCAACCCAGTCAACCCAGTCAGCTGAAACCTCCTAACAACATCAGCCGGCACGTCCATGCTCCCTAACCCATCCACATAACTCAGCCTCTCGTAGCACTTAATAAAGGACCTAGCCTCCTCGGTCTCGGTCCAACTACTATATGCCACATGCCCCCCAAAACTGCGTAACACCGAAATGTTACGGGGCCCACCAGAAACTGGGGCTCTAAGGAGCCAATCACTGTCACTGCGCGGCTTTTTCCACAGCCCCCTCTGCGAACCATCCTCCAACCTAGAATAGCGGCCAAAGGAGTCCCGAGCTAACCTCTGAGACAACGGTAGCTCCGATCTAGAAAAAGGTACGGACCGCTGAACAATATCTTCCTCGCCCTCCGACTCGTCGTCCACCAAACGGTCGTCAACAATCTCATCTTCCCTATAAACGTCTTCCGCTTCCTCGAAACCCTGACCAATCTGAGGAACACTACCTCCTACCTCCTCCGACCTCTCCATCTCAGAAATACCGCTACTAACAGGATTAGATCTACTACACCGAAAAATAACACGACGCTTTGAAGCCGTGACTCTACGGTTCACCGTACGATCTTCGGGAACCATAACGCTCTTTCCTCGATCTCCCATCTGCATTACACAATTAAAACATTTAAATAAGCGTTAATAATATTCCAAAAACATATTATCATCGAACAAATTAATTTAATCAACTTAATTAACAAATTATAAAAAAAAATTTTTGGGAAACCATGGACGGACTTTTAATCAAAAAATTCAAATCATGGGCGATATTTTTTTTTTTGGAAACCAACCATGGTAGGATTAAAATTCTGGAAATCCCACCATGGTTGGACAACCATTTCACACGTCCCACCATGGTGGGATGAAAATTCTGAAAATCTCACCATGGTTGGACGTGTGAAATGGTTGTCCAATCATGGTGGATTTCCAGAATTTTAATCCCACCATGGTTGGACAACCATTTCACACGTCCCACCATGGTGGGACTTGGGGGAAAAATGTTTTTCCCCCATGGTTGGACGTGTGAAATGGTTGTCCAACCATGGGGGAAATTTTTTGTCCTCCAAATTTCACCATAGTGGGATGAAGAACTCAGAAATAAATTCGATTATTTCTTTCTTTATACAAATTATTAAAACAAATCTAAACAACAAACAACAAATTACTAACAACAAACAAAAAAAACTAAACAACTACAAGATTTTACAACAAATCTAATAAGAAAACAAACAAAAAAACTTTGAAATAATTAAAAACTAAGAACAAACAAATTACTACAAGTTTAATTAAACCAAAAACAATCTCATACAAACTAATTACAAACAACAACCTAATAACTACAAGTTTAATTAAAACAAAAACTAACAACAAACAATTTCTAACAAATTAAACAAAAAAACTAGAACAATATAACTAGATCTACAAAACAAAAAGAAAAAAAAATGGAGAAAAACATACCGGTGTACGGCAAGGGGGGACGGCGGGGGGCGGGACGGCGGGCGCAGGTCCAGGTGTACGGCCGGTGGGAGTGGTGGGAGTGGTGGCGGTGGGGGTGTGGGAGAGGGTGAGATGAGTGTTTTAATGAGTTTTGAATTTGAGAGAAAATTTGTTTAGAGAGAGAAAGGATAAGAGCAAGTAGCGTCTTTTTTTATGAAAAACGTCGTCGATGTTTTACAATCCGGTTACAATAACTTAGAATAATGCAACTTCGAATAATAATAATTCAACTTGAATAATAAAACTTGCTTAATGAAAATGGTCGACTTAAATGTGAATCTTAAATTTAAATTTCTTTTCCTTGGTTTTGTTCGTGTTTTTCACCTCTTCTTTTCCTGTTTCAACATTTCTAATGCTGCCAATCTCCTCTTGTGACTAGAGGTGGCAATCGGGTCAATCAGGTCGGTTATGGGTCGGGTTCAGGCAGTTCGGGTCATGTCGGGCTCGGGTTTGGTCGGGTCAAGTTGCTTATTCAGGTCGAATCGGGTTTGGGTTGGGTCGCTTACGGGTCAGGTTAATCGGGTCAATAACTACAACATGTCGGTTCAGTTTCGGATCGGTTGACCAATGAGTCGGGATATATCAGGTCAATATGCTTGATCAGGTCGAGACCGGTTTGGTTTCGGGTTACTGATGGGTCGAGTATTTTATATTGTCGTCTTAAATTTGAAAATTAATCGGGTCAATCGTCGGGTCGTTCTGTTAAAAGAGTTCTTTTGAACTTATGAATTATAATATTGGATTAGAGGAACTTGATAGATATTTGTAAAATATAAGAGTATAACACTATAAAAGTTGATGATTGTATAATTTCATTGAACACTTATGTTGCTCGACCTCGGTTATAAGTATATGTAATGAGTGTCTGTCCTGTGTCGGATTCGCCTATATTATGGACAAGAAATAATGTTTTTGTTCTAAATTAATTAGTTGTTTATGTAGTTCATAGTTTTGAACATTTGACATATGAAGTATGGGCAAGGAACTAAATGAATTACCTATGAAATAAATTTTATTTATTATCTTGACGGTGATCCTACGTATTTAATTTTGAATAGGCTCTATTAGAATGGTGTATTTGAGGTTTGGATTTTAAGATCATAATTAATAACCGAGGTCGGATTGTATGGTCATAACTCATAACTCTTTCTTCCCTTTATTGTTTTAAATGGAGCCAAAACTAAACACTCTTTTTCTCACAAATCGTTAATTTAAAATTTTCTACATATATCACTTGCAAAATAATTATTAATAAGTTTAACTAGGAATATAGGGTACTAAATCTACAACTCACTATTTATTTTAAGATTACATTTTGTTTTGAAAAATAAAATGAGCGATAATTTTTTATATCAAATTTATTAACAAGAAAAACAAACTATAAAGGAATTTAGATTCTTAAAAAAGATTATTTGGGTATGAGTCGGGTCGAGTTTAATCGGGTTAAAACGGGTTACATGTCGGTTCAGTTCGGTTTGGGTCAGGTCGGGTTTGTGGGTGAATCGGGTTTCGGGTCGGGTTGGGTCGAGTCACAAGTCGGTTTGGGTCATATTAGTTCAGGTTCTATCGGTTTATCGGTTAACCTTCGAATCGGTTCAGGTCGGTTTCAGTTCAGCAAATTTACGGGTTCTATCAGGTCGGTTTTCAGATAAATCAGGTCGGTTCTTCGGGTCGGGTCACCTTTTGCCAGCTCTACTTGTGACCATTTTGTTGACGATTCAGCTGTGATGCCACTTATGTTCTGCAGCATTAAACTCTTAATATGCAAAATTTGCAGGAATTATTAAAGTTATAAGTTTTTTGAATTAATACCTCTTCTGTTACATTTGTATTTCCACCTTTAAACTCCACGACTTCTGTTGGTGCATCATTTAAGTCGTCACTAATGTTCTGTGACACAAATATTTTAGCAAATCATAATATTAAACTTCCTATAATCTGATTATATGTTTGTTTACCTGAACTGTCTTCTTTTGTTGCTTCCATTCATCTATAAGTTGTTGGTTGTCGGAATAATCTAATAGTTTGTAGCATGTAGAGTTTAACTCCAAATTATACCTTCGATGAACTTCAAGTTTTAGAACATATTCTTTATCTAAGAAAGAAATTAGTTCTTTCAGGATTCCATGCATATCTCCTTCCTGTATTTTACTTTAAACATAAAATATATCATATTAAATTACAGTAAATTCTGTTTAATTTGTAAATATACGTTAGTTACCTGTTTAAAACTTTCAATGCATTCCAGTGAAGTAATCTTGATTTTTTTTCCGTATTAGCTTATCGTTCATAATAACTTCAGCTTGATTTCCATTATCATCATGAATGTAGAACTTCACTTTGAATCTAAATATGTTTTAAGATATGGTAAAGAAGTGAAAATTTATTTATGGCACAAAAAAGAATTATACCTCGTCTCCCTTTCAATGTTGTCTTCCTCACTCGCAGAACAGTATTCTTTAGAGCAATACCATTTTTTTTTATCATTTTTCTTTCCACATTTGGCTGAACAAACTTTGCACACGTTTTTGTACCAACCGAAGGTAACATCAATTTCTGCAATGTATGCCGTTGTAATACATTTTCCAGTCTGCCAGGAAAAAAAGTGATTGTTAAAAATTATTTTTGTGATGTTCATTATGGTAATAATCAGTGTCCTTTTACCTTCCAATCGATAGTTATTTCATCAAGTGATTTGCAATTTCCATAGGCTATATCATTGTTCTCCATTCCCACAATATCTTTCTTTATGATTGGTAATTTTGCTAAGCTGCATTTGTATTGACATTAAAATATTTAATTTATATTTATATATACATATAAATATATAAATTAGAATGTAAGGATTAAAAAAAAAATTTGGATTATATACCTTGCTCTAAGTGCATGAACTTCATGAATAGGTGGATTAATATATATCTTGGATGTGATGCCTTTCGTTATTTTTGGGATTTCTACATTTATATTATGAAAATGAATCAATTTTAAAATGATAAACCAATATTTGAAACAATAATTATGTAAATATAATATTAAAAATATACCTCGAGTCATGTTCCATTGAACACACGCACTGTAATGCAACTATTGGTTTCTCAACCGTGAAATATTTTCCTCTTGTAATTTTGGTAGCTTCAACTACATATGGCCCCCAAAACCAAAGGGGTAGTTCATCTTCATTCACTTTTTCACCCACATGTTCATCCACACCTTAACGTATATACGGAAATTGTGAATATCGATAATTATTTGTTTATATTAGTATATGTTTAAAAAGTGAGAATGCACGTTTATTTGTTATAAATTACCTTTCAAAGGACATATGTTCAAATTGTTGTCTACAATGTTTTTGAAGCTGATAAACTTCAAGCCATACGTAGGCAATGCTTCAATGACAATTTCTTCAACTGTAGTTGCATATCCAAATTTAAGACGACATGAATGGGGAACAACGATGTGATTTCCTTTGTTATATATTGATTGGAACCTCGTAATTTTGTATGAATGACCATTTTTTATCTTGTCTTCCCACCTTTTTATCAAACATTTTCCGATAGTTGCTTGAATAACACATCCCTGAAAGAAAACGTTTATTGGTAATTTTATTAACACCATTAAGGATTAAGGATATAACCTCTAATAATAAAACTCAGTAATTGTTAGAGATTATATTACCTCTTCATCAATCAGTATCATTTCAATGCTGTAGAATTCTCCTGTATTGGTGTTGTCTTCAATTTTCCACATATCGATGACTTTCGCCTCAACGTAATAATTGCATATGCCACACTTTATGTCCCCAATTGATGCTCTTTTAGTTGGCTTCCAATTCATTATGAATTTTTTTTTTACTGATTTTTGAGTGTTGCTTTTTGACTGCTGAAATTCTTCTGCATTAAAGGTTATTTATTATAAAGTAATGAGTACATGACAGTTTTTTATGGTAAAAGTATGGGTTGTGGGTTTATGGGGGTAATGGTTGTGAGTAATGGGGAAGGATTTGGACGTGTTTGTGTACTGTTTGGTTAGTGTTTGATTTTTGAATGCTAATTTTAACTGCATTCCTAATTCTAATTTTTAGGGATTCTCAATTCTTACTGTTTGGTTTGTGTTTGATTTGATTTGATTTTTACTGTTTTATTAATAACTTATTACTTATTATACTATATTCTTTATTTATTTTATATATTTTATATATTTTATATTTTATTTTATTTCATGCCCCAGACGCAATTTATTTTTTATTCTCGTTAACGGCTATGCGTTAATTATCGACTACTCACTAAACATTTGATAAGTTATCTGTTTTTATAATTTTTTTCCCTTCTCGTGAATGACTTTGCTTTTATTAACCGACTACACTCTAAACAATTGAGGCGTTATTTGTTTATATAAATTTTTATATTAGGAGAATATTGTAACTACAATCTAAACAATTTATGATATATATTTTATTTTTTGTAACTTATTGTATAATTCTATTTGGAATCATGAAAGTTGTAACATTTTATTGTACCATTCATACTTTATACTGTAATGATCCAAAATGTTGAATTATTTTTATTTTTATTTTTATTTTTTTGTACCAACCCTAGTTTATAATGTTTCGAAAATGGCCAAATTAAATATTTGTCGTAAATATTTTATTGTACCTCTCACGCTTAAAGTTGAAAATTATCGACTACCCTACTGTAAATATTTCGCCTGTAATCCTCTCACGGTTAAAGTTGAATAAATCTTCGTCGTTAAAAAAAATCCACATTAATATCCACATTAATTTTTGTTGATTAAATTTTTATTTAAAAAAATCCAGATTAATAACATCCAGTTTAATATCCTCGTGAGTAAGATTGAAAAATTTCCGAAACTGAGTTCAACGTAGAAATTCTCATAAATATTTCCGAAACTGAGTTCAAAGTAGAAATTCTCATTGACATTTCCGAAACTGAGTTCAACTTAGAAAATTAGAAATAAAAATAAAAATCCTGTGCATAAGTGGTGGGTCCCACTTACAGAAAATGAAAATTGCTGATTGGACTGCTGATGTGGCTTCGTGAGGATGCAGTATTTGCTTGAGTTTTAATAGATAGAGGATTTATAAAAATCACTTGAATATAATATAGGAAATATATATTTAAATAATCAAAAATATTTTTCACATTATATTTTTCTAATGATACCTTCCTAAATTATTTTTTGATGATGTAAATTTCAATATTGTAGAGATATACAAAATTTTAAGAACTCTCTAGGAGAATCTTTAAGAGATTTAAAAGCTCTTGGGTTGATATCTAATATACAAGGATGACTCCTATTTATAATCACATGATCATCCCAACTTATGATATTATTCCGATGTGCAACAATTCTAGTATTTCTACATTATATATCCATCACACCAACATCTCTTCTTGTTAAAACAAGAACTACACTGCTGATTTGTCAAACATTATTTCTTAAAAGAAGGAATTCAAGGGACCACAATGTTGATGGAGTTAATTACTTAAGAAATAACCGCTCGTAAAAATTACAATTGGGAAAATTTACACTAAAATTTACATTTATTTATAATATACAACAACTCAAATAATCATGTCACAAAAAGTAACGTACTAACGTCTAATACAACAATAAGGTTTTGCTTGAAATTTTTTTTACAATTTTACAATCATCCATTTTACATAAATTATTATAAATATCACTGGAAGTACAAGGGCAAAGAATGTCCAGTGCCAATATCAGCTTCGTCTGACAAGAAAAATGAATTTAAAGAACACAATATTCAAAAATCATAAATTCATAATGAGAATAAGAAATTAAAAATATTTAGTTATTACCTGCTAAAAATAATAAATCTTCACTTTGTTTGGTGATTGCATATAGTTAAGGAATACAATCTTTAATAAAATAAATTAGAACCCAGAATTTTCTAAAACAATAAGAGTTGTAATAGTACAGTAATGAATTGTTTCCGCTTAAAGAGCAATAATCAAAGTTAGGAAAAATATAAATGAATAAGATTGGAAATTGAGTTCTTTGAAAGCAAAGGGATTTTGATTTTGTATGAATGGTGCCATAATATGCTATGAAAACATAAAGGAAAGGTACTGTGAGTATGATTGGAGCCGCAGAAATAATGACAAGGGGACGAAGAGGCGTATTTTATATTTCAGGTTTATTAGCCTTTTTACCGGGTAAAAGAGCGGCTTCATGGATCATTTAAGGTTATTTAAGACGGGTATTATCGGTCTTTAATTTAAGACGGGTCAAATAGTAGCACATGGTAGTAATAAAAGACAAAAAATTTGGCAATTTTTAGGTAATAAGTAGGGTGATTTGATTTATATTTCACCCGTCTTAACTTTGCGGATAATGCCCGTCTTGAATGAGAATTTGTGTTTAAGTTTTGTATGACAATGTCATAGTCATCGTAAACTAGGTAAACGGGTTAATCAATTAGGATTTGGATCAAATTATTTTCCACAATTAGCAAGAAATCGAATTATATTGGGTCAGGATGGGTCGTTTTTTAGGCTTCGATCTATTATTATCAACTTCTTTAGAAATAATGGTCTCTTTGGGTTTGAGTCAATTCGGGTACGGGTTATTTCGGGGTTATTAGTTTGGGTGTCAAGTCAAGTATGAGTCGAGTTATTTGGGGTAAATGCAAAAATTTACAAACAAACACACAGATTTCCGACAAACGAGATCAAGATGTAATTATAAAAAAAAAGTTGTGTAGCAATTTCAGGGAGCGAAAAATCATTATAGGGTAGACTTTTTAAAGAAATAAATTTAGTTATAACACCACTTATTAAAAGTAACAGATGATTTTAAAAGAATGAAATATTCATGATAAGATAATCACTACTACAAAAACAGGCTATGACAACGGTTAAAAACTGTTGTAATATTAAAAAGCGGACGTTGTTAAAGCCTCCGTTGTTAAAGGTTGTAACAACGGTTCCGATTTAATGAAAACACCGTTGTGAATAGTTTTAACAACGGTACAAAGTCGTTGTTATTACTAGATAACTGTTGTTAAAACGTGTGAATAATTATGGTGGGAAAGATATAAAAACGGTTCTGTTAAATGAAACCGTTGTTAAAGGTATGATTAGTTTTGGTGGGAAAGATTATAACAACGCTATTGTTTTTCAAACCCGTTGTGAATATAGTTAATTACAACGGAGTATATTAATCAAGCCGTTGTGGAAAGCTTTAATAACAACAGGTATATCAGAATACACCGTTGTTAAAACGTGTGAATAGTTTTGGTGGGAAATATGTAACAACGGTCTGTTAACCAAAACCGTTGTTAAAGGTATGATTAGTTTTGGTGGCGGAAAGATTATAACAACGCTTTAGTTTTTCAAACCCGTTGTGAATATAGTTAATTAAATAAAGAAGCCGTTGTGGAAAGTTTTAATAACAACAGGTATTTTAGAATACACCGTTGTTAAAGGTATGATTAGTTTTGGTGGGAAATATGTTACAACGCTTTTAATGAGTTTTAAAAAACCGTTGTTATTATTTTTATTATTTTTTTTGAAAAAATTGTAATTTTTTCTCTGCCAGTGAAAATCCTGCATAAACCAGCAGCAGTAGCAGCACGCATAAACCACTTTCAGCAGCACCAAAATGATATATATATATATATATATATATATATATATATATATATAGAGAGAGAGAGAGAGAAAGGTTCAAATGAGTCCTTCATATCTTTTGAGTCCCTAAGTCCTCTTATGAGCCCTTAGATCTTTCAAGTTGGGTGGTTGAGATTAAAAGCAAAAAGTAACCATTACACTAATTCTTTACTTATACACTAATTAATTATCTTTCTCTCTCTAGCTTAAAGTTGATGACATTTTAGCATTTTTAGGGTTTAACTTTTGTTTTCAAGGGTAACTTTTGTTTTTTTTACGAGTGTGCAGTTTTACAAGTGTAACTTTGATCTTTTACGAGTGTAACTTTAATCCAAAAAAGTGTAACCTTATACTAAAAAATGATTTTACGACAAGATTTTGACATTTTACGTATTTTCAGAGTGTAACTTTAGCCTTTTACAAGTGTAACTTTAATTCAAAAAAGTGTAACCTTTTACTAAAAAAATGATTTTACGACAAGATTTTGACTTTTTACGTATTTTCAGAGTGTAACTTTAGCCTTTTACAAGTGTAACTTTAATTCAAAAAAGTGTAACCTTTTACTAAAAAATGATTTTACGACAAGACTTTTGTTTTTTTACAAGTATGCGGTTTTACAAGTGTAACTTTGATTTTTTACGAGTGTAACTTTAATACAAAATAGTGTAACTTTATGCTAAAAAATGATTTTAAGACACGGTTTTGACATTTTTCGTATTTTTAGAGTGTAACTTTACACTTTCACAAGTGTAACTTTAATCCAAAATAATGTATTTTTATACTGAAAAGTGATTTTACGACAATTTCTTGATATTTTCCATATTTTTAAAGTGTAACTTTAGCGTTTTACAAGTGTAACTTTAATCCAAAATAATGTACTTTTATACTAAAAAGTGATTTTAAGACAAGTTCTCGACATTTTCCATATTTTTATAGTGTAACTTTAAGTTTTTTTACAAGTGTAATTTTATTTTTGAATTATATGGCATCTTATTTTTGAATTTTAAAATTTTAACTAATTTAAAGTGTAACTCTGACCTTTTCAGAATGTAACTTTATTATATAGAGAGTGTAACTTTAGTCATTTATAGTCTTTTCAGAAAGTAACTTTAATATATTGAGAGTGTAACTTTAGTCATATAAAGTGTAACTTTAGTCATATAAAGTGTAACTTTTACCCATTGATAGTGTATATTTAGTCCACTTAGAGTATAACTTTAACCCACTTTGAATGTAACATCAATCATTTGAGAGTGTAACTTCAATCCATCAACAACCTCCGTCTTAATAGGATTATTTTTTTAAAAATTTAGTTCTTATTTATTAGATCTAAAATTAAAATCAACTAAATAAGTAAAAAAAAAATATATGTAAAACTTTGTTTATTGATTTTTTGAAAGTAATGGTACTTTTTAGTAAATCTAAAAATGGAGGAAAAAAAAAGTAACAATAAATCTGTAATCTATTTTGAGAGTGTAACTTTAGTTCGTTGAATGTGTAACTTTAGTTCGTTGAATGTGTAATTTCAGTCTACTAAAAACCTCCGTCGTCGTCACTCATAACACGAAATAAACACCACAAATATTTTTGTCAGAAATCTATTTTTATTTTGTAGATCTAAAATTGGCGAAAAAACAAAAAAAAATAAAGGAAAATAAAAGAGTTGATCTAAAAGTAATAAAATTAAAAGGAAAAAAAGGAATGAAAAGGAATTACTAGTAGATCTAAAAAAAAGGAAACAAAAAAAAGAGAGAAAGAGAAGAAGACGGAGAGAGGGAGAGGAGAGATGAGGGAAAGGAAAGACGAAGGGAAGGCGGTGGCGCGTCGGGTGGACCACGACAGAGAGGAGCGTTGGTGGTGACTGGTGGCCGGAGTGGAAGAGGCAGAGGAGCCGGCATGGAGTAGATCTAGGTTTGTTTTTTTGTTTTTTGTTTTTTTTGTGGTGGAGTAGGTGGTTGAGTGGTGGTGTGGTCGTGGGTCTCGTGGCTCGGTGGTCGGCGCTGCGAGAAGGAAGAGGGGGAAGGCAGAGGAGGGTGGTGGTGGGTTGTGGGGGTAGAGGGTGGAGGGTGGGGTGGTAGATCTTGTTTTTTGTGGGTTTTTTTTCCAGTTTTTTTATGGTATTGGTGGTGGACGGCAGTGGCCAGCGGTGGACGGAGGTGGACGGCGGTTGACGGCGGTGGACGGCGGTGGACGGCGGTGGCCAGCAGTGGACGTCGGTGGCCAGCAGTGGCCGACGGAGTAGAGGAAGAGAGAAAGTGAGGGAAGAATTTAAAGAGAGGAGAATTGGGATTTTTAGAGAGAAGGAGGAGGGAGTTTTAGAGAGAAGTAGAAAGTGTTTTGAATGAATGAATTATGTGGGAAGTGAGTGAGATAGAGGGATGTATTAGTGGATTAATTAGTGTGGTAGTGAGAGAGTGGGGTTAAACACCTCTTTAATGACATTTTTTGTGTTTTAATCTAAGCCATCCATCTTCAAGATCCAAGGGCCTCTAAGAGGACTCATGGACTCACTCTTTTGGGGTGGACTCATTTGATCTCATTACTATATATATATATATATATATATATATATATATATAGAGCAAAGATCAATTGAGTCCACCCCATTCCTTAGAGTCCTTGAGTCCTATTTTGGACCATTGGATGAAGGAGGATAGGTGGCTGAGATTGATCCTCCAAAAGGGTGATTAATATCACTCTCTCTCTACACTTAATTAATTAACCACTAATCTATACTAATTCAATATATAACCTTTTCCACACAATTACTTCTCTCTCATCCCACACAATATCATTCTCACCACACAATCAAACTTCTCTCTAAAAAAAACTCTCCATTTTCTCTCATTTTTCCACCAACCAACATCACCACCAAATAAAACCTAAACCAAATGAAAACCCACAATCACCCTCCGTCGCCGCCCTGCCACCACCGTCCTCCGCCGCATGCTCCCCTCCGCCTCCCTCTTTCTGCCACCACCCTCCTCCACCCCACCTAACACTAGCCGACACAAACCCCACCCCGACCCGGATCTGCCGCCTCCCAACCGCCCCCTTGTCTGCCGCCTCCCACCACCACACCACACCAACGCCCCTACGACGTCCTCCGCCGCATGGTCCCCTCCGCCTCCCTCTTTCTGCCACCACCCTCCTCCACCCCACCTAACACTAGCCGACACAATCCCCACCCCGACCCGGATCTGCCGCCTCCCACCGCCCCCTTGTCTGCCGCCTCCCACCACCACACCACACCAACGCCCCTACGTCCTCCTTCCTCCTTCCTCTTCTCTCCGACCACCGTCTTCTTCCTCCTGCCGCCAATCCGCAGTCCTCCCTCCTCTCCTTCATCTTCTTCTTCCTCCTGCCGCCAGTCCGCAGTCCTCCCTCCTCTCCTTCATCTTCTTCTCCTCCCTCTTCTCATTTGTTTTTCATTTTATTTTTTTCAGATCTAGTCTTTTTTTGTTCTCATTACTCTCTTCTATTTTTTATTATTTATTCCTTTTTCTAATTTCTTTTCGTCTTTTTAGATCTAATTTGTCTTTGTGGTGTGTCTTCTTGTTTTTCAGATCTGGATATGAATTTGTGTTTGTGTATGTTTTTTTTTTTTCAAATCTGGAAAGGGTGTCCATTAGGGATGAATGATTTTTTTTTCAAATTTGAGTATGATTTGATTTTGTGTGTTTTTTTTTATTCTAGATCTGAAAAAGGGTTTCAAGTAATAATGATTTCTATTAAAGTAACACAAATTTTCTATTAAAGTAACACAAATTCTCTATTAAAGTTACACATTTTATTTTTTAAAGTTACATATATCGTATATTAAAGTTACACATTTTATTTATTAAAGTCACATATATCGTCTCTTAAAGTTACACATTTTATTTATTAAAGTTACACATTTTATTTATTAAAGTCACATATATCGTCTATTAAAGTTACACATTTTATTTATTAAAGTCACATATATCATCTATTAAAGTAACACACTGTATTTATTAAAGTAACATAAAATGACCTTAAAAGTTATACTTGTTGATGTCAGATCTGTTTCTTATTTTAGTTTTTACTCTTGTTTTCATTTTTTTTTCCTAGATCTATTTTTTTGTGAGTGTGGGTTGGTTTGTGGTGGTCGGATTACAGTTACACTCATAGA
>JAIUZE010015292.1:0-18912 GCA_022085475.1 Heliosperma pusillum
AAGTCCATAGACCTTAATAGACTCTTAATTAGTTGCTAAAATTACTTGTTAATGTAGATTTAATGATCTTGTAAATGCTGAAAAATATAAAGACATTTATATCAAAGAAGAAATTTCCTCACATTGATTTTGGAATCAATATGGGCACAACTAAGACACTTCTGTGTTCTTGAGCGAATAATTATGGATGAACAAGGAAATCTCCAAACTAGAAGACCTCCTTCAAGTTGCACCAAGATGAACCCAAATAATCTACCCTTATTATTAACTAGATAATAAGATAGATATTATACTACTAATATTATGATTATATTACTACACTAGTAATACTTAGTAAATATTAGTATTTGAAAGTTTTTAGAGCGAAGATGAGTTTTGAAAGAAGTAAGGAAAACAAGCATGAATGAACAAATAAAATGATCAACCATATTGCCCTTTTATAGGCAATATGGCCGGTCCATATGAGCATCACAAGGCTCTCATTTTTTTTATTTTAATCACATGCATTAGGGTGGAGTGTTGTAGTATAAGTGATGATTGTATTCTACTTGTTATGTCACTTTCAATTAGTAACTAAAGAGTGTAAACAAGAACAACAATCATCACCATGTAACTACAATATAACCGGCCATTATGGCCTAGTTTGATCCATATTGATTTTTGATATTTGTCTCACAAATACTTATTGCTCATATGGTTAATTATCTTGTATAATTAAGTGTTAATTTGATCATATAACAATTATATGACTCAATTAAATAAATAATATGTACTTAACATTTTAAGTAATATTTTACCATTATATCAATATATAATGGGTCCCACAATGCTTAGTTAATTTATTTTTACAACTCCTTGTAAATATAATTAATTAATTACCTCTATCTCAAAACCTCAACTAATTTAGTAATTTAACGATTAATTACTAAGTTAATCTTATTTAATCGTATTAAAATAAGATATAAATTTATTAGTCAATTATCGCATAATTGAAAAATAAGCTTAATCGAATTTGAGTTCTTAACTCAATTTCTAACAATTAACTCTCGTACATATCGAATATATGTAATGTACTAATTAACTGTATCGTATACAAATAATTAGTTACTATTTGGATTTTATCCTTTAGGTGTGACCGAAAGGGATCAATTGATCACCGCCGTCAAACGACAATAACGTCAAACTCTAGTTAGCCAACCGTTATTGATTTACGTTAATCAACTGACTAATCATATATATAGTCAATAAATATCCCAATTATATTCCTTAATAAGATTTATTATGTGGCGCACTATTGTGGAGGACACCTACTCCAACATCCTAAGCGCCGGTGAGTCCTAGGGAAGTCTGAATAAAGGTGGCGGCCTATCCTACTGACCAGACCGCCACAGACTACGGCGCTAGAAACTCTAGACTCTAACTTCTTCCAATGAATAACCACTAGGTAAGCGATGTTCAGGACAAACAGGGTACCGCTATCAACGTTCAGGTACCCCGCCAAGATGGCTAACTCAGTGTTGTTAATGTTGTTGGGTTCTGGCCTAGCAAAAATCGACTCTCCTAAAAGTCGCAGAAAATTGCGCAGTGCAGGGTGGTGAACGTGGGCCACCCTACGAGTGTCGTAGGGTGTGTGAGAGAGGGCGGTCCAGACCTGGCTCACCAGCTTCCTAGGAGCTGCTAAAAGACCGTCACTCAAAAGACCCAAAACCTCCCCAAACCTAGCTAAGGTCCACGAATGCGACTCATTAAAGAGTCGGAAATGAATGCAAGCGCTAGTCGGTGAGGTAGCATACATATCGGACTTAAAAGTATAAGAGCTGAAAATTTCGAGCGTAGGTACTCGATATGTATACTCCCTCATCGAGGCCAAACCCGACATGCCCGTCCCGTTAAGTAACAAACAAACATCAGTGAATAAACCTAGCTCCTCTAGGTCGGGACGGTGCAAAAAACGACTCAGATGGATGGGGGAGTCAAGTAAATAAGATAACCGTTTCTGTTGAATACTAGAAACGAATTGTACCTCCCTCATCCTTTGTAGTGGCCCAAGAGACTCCACGATAGGTGGCTGACTAACAGCCTTAAGAGCTTTCGGTAGTGCCAGTCCTCGAGTACTAGCTAGCTTCTGTGCGGCTAGCTGGCTGGTGGTCAATGCCTTCTTACTAGGAGCGAGTGTGGAACGAGAAGGCGGAGCGACCTCAGCAATGGTCGCCGGAACAACGATCTCAGCAGTGACTGTTACAGGAGTCGGAGCTTCAGTGTGCTCCGTGGAGACCGTCTCAGCAGCGGTCTCAGTAGTATTGACAGCAGTATCAGTCTGGGCAGCAGCGGGAACCGCTTCAGTCGTCGTTTCAGCGACTACCTCGGGAACTGTGGACTTACTTGGGACTGAACTTGATGACATAGCTACAAAGAAATCAACAAGAACCAATCAATAACATCTAATTTACTAGATTAATCCTGTAATCAATATCTAACCCTAATTGAATCGGAAAAGGGGAAGGGATTACGAATTAACAAGTAAATTAGGGAGGAGATACTTACTTGTTGATAATTACCCGAAATATAGCAATTAATCAATAAATTCGAAGAATCGAATTAGCAAACCCTAGTTCAGGAAATCTCCAAATAACCGAAATTAAAGGGGAAAGGGAGAGGACTTTTCAATCAATTGCAAAAGTAAAGAGTTGGGGTAAATTTAATTGGTAATTAATTGAGGATTTTCACAAATTGCAGGAAGGAATTTGCAGAAAAGAAGTCGAAAGATGAAGAACAAAATAGAAAGGGGATCGAGGAAAAAGAAAAAGGATCGAGGACTGCCCTTTTATAGGTAAGTTGCTTCAGTCGATCGAGTATAAATTCTACTCGATCGAGGATTTCTGGCATGCTGTCCTGCTCGATCGAGTAGATCTGAGTTACTCGATCGAGTAGGCGTCTTTTGATGGTCCTCATTTTTCTCGTTCGAATGGAATTCTCCTCGATTGATTCGAATTCTACTCGATCGAGCTCTCTTTCTCGCCCACGTCACTCGATCGAATCACAATGTACTCAATCGAATGATTTTCCTCTATGTATAGCCTTCGACTTTCAGCAATTTGATTTCCGCTTCTATTTCCAGCAAAAAATGATACAAAACAATACCCAAAAAAAATACCAAAAATCGTCTAACAGGAAAAATAAATTGTTCATCTAAACTACGGATTATAACGTAATAGTCTAATCTAAGTAAATAGGCTAATTGTCTAATTGTCTAATGAAAACACAATAAATTGTTATTTACAATTTGCACGGGGTTGCAAATCCGGCTACCAACCAAACAGTTTCATGACAAGGCCACCGTTAGGCCTTTGACTTGCGGAATTACCCTCAGCTGCGGTAATTTCCGTCTTCTTCCTCCACACGTATGATAATTTCTTGGAGTCTAGCTCCACCTCGGAATCACTTGAATACATGCGAGCTCCTTTGTCCTTCTTGGACTTCTTCTTGATGTCGTCACGCAAACCTGGCTCTCCCTTTTCCAGCTCCAATGCTGCCGCTCTATAATCTGTAAGGCAACATACAACAGCACGTTCCACCAATTCGCTCCCAAGCTGGGGTGGAGGTGTTACGGTAGCAATGGGAATATCATAAACAGGAGCTATAGGCTCGATAGGAACCGAAGCTTTGTCATGCGTGAATAAATCAGGTGTGATATCAGCTAAGGGAAGTGCGTGACATGGTGAAACAAGCATAGGACCCTTATTAGCATGAGGCTGCGTGAATACTAGTTTCTCCCCACCTATTTGAAAGGTCAGTGTCCGTAACCCGACATCAATAACCGCTTGCGCAGTATGCAAGAACGGTCTTCCCAAAATGATGGGAGTGTGAGAATCCTCAGGTATATCCAAAACTATGAAATCGACCCGGATGAAGAATCTCCCTATTTGCACAGGAACATCCTCTATGATTCCTAAGGGTCGAGACAAGGTCCTATCTGCCATCTGTATTGTCATGTTGGTACACTGGAGCTTGGTAAAGCCTAACCGTTTGGCTAAAGACAAAGGCAAGACGCTAATACTAGCTCCTAGGTCACATAACGCGTTATTTATAAGATAGGTACCTATATGACACGGTATGGAAAAACTACCCGGGTCGGACAGTTTAGGTGGGCATTTATGTTGGAGGAACGCAGAGCATTCCTCAGTTAAAGCTACAGTCTCTACAGTGTCTACGGACCTCTTACGCAAAAGAATTTCACGCATAAATTTTAAATAGGAGGGTACCTTTAATAGGAGGTCTGCAAAAGGAACATTCACTTTGAGATCACGTACAATGTCAGCGAACCGGGCAAATTCCTTCTCGACCTTAGCCTTCTTCAATCGACCAGGAAACGGAACTGGAACGTCAGGCGATCCACGTTGCATATCCTTGACAATCGCATTGTTGATCATCCGCTTGCTTAACCCCTTCGAACGAGCTTCTCGCTCATTAATTCCCATCGATCGAGTATCTAGGTCACTCGATCAAAGATTATCAGAACTTAAACTGCTCGATCGAGCAGCTTCCTCAGTCAACTTATTCGGTCGAGCAACTGGATTCTCTCGATCGACCACTTGTCTATCTGAATCACTCGATCAAACATTAACAACCTCTCGATCGAGTAACAAACTTTCTGATTCACTCGATCGACTAACACACATCTCTCGATCGAGTAGTTTCTCCTTCAATTCATTCGATCGACTTAACAATAACCTCTCGATCGATTACATTATCAGCTACAGCCTTCGCAACTTTGGGATGCGCATCAGAAATATCGGCAACTGTACCAGCAGGACTGTCATAAGCGAGACCGCTTCTCAGAGTAATCATATTCAGTGTCTCCTTGTTCTTATCAGTCTGAGACGGTAACTGCCCAGGTTGCCTAGTCGATCGAGCTCCCGCCAATTGAGCAATCTGCGACTCCAAAAGCATAATAGTAGCATTTGTTGCTTGATCAGATTTGCTCATTTGGATAGCTAAAGCTTGGATCATAGACTTTAACTCCCCGACTTCTGAAATTCCTCTAGATGAGGAACTAGCTTGCAGTGAAGACTGGATTTTCTGAAAACCTTGCTTGTGCGGCGGTTGATATGTCGGCTGCTGTGGTGGAGGAGTAGGATTTAAGACGTTCTGGCTTGTCCATCTCAAATTGGGATGGATGTTCCCTTGACTGTAGTACCCACCCCCTTGACGGTATTGTTGAAAGGAACAGACTTGCTCCTTTTCAGCAAAACAATCTATAGCCGTGTGACCAGTTTCGCCACACCTTTCACAAGTAATCACATCATCTCGCTGCAGCAAATGAACCGTCTGCTGGTTATCTGCAGCTTGCTTCTCCCATTTATCAAGTCTGGCATTTAGTTTATCAAATTTTGCATCCAGACCTTCAGAATCAATACTGGCTATCGTCCGTGTACCACTTCGCGGATTACCATATTCAGCACAATGGGTTGCCATCTCCTCGATCAGTTTCCAACCCTTATCATCATCTATTTCCTTCTGGAACCTCTCGTTTGACGCGGCATCTAGAATGGCTCGATGATCATCATATAACCCGTTGTAGAACTGGTTACACAGAAACCACTGTTCGAACCCATAGTGAGGAACAGACCTCACTAGCGTCTTGAATCGATCCCAGGACTCATAGAGATTTTCATGAACCGTTTGATTGAAATTAGTAATCTGACCCCTCAAAGCATTCGTCCTATGTGGTGAAAAATACTTCTTGTAGAAAGCCAGTGCGAGTGTAGTCCAATCGGTAATACCCAGTTCTTCTCGATTCAAGTTCTTCAACCAGTCTTTGGCATTATCGGTAAGGGAAAAAGGAAACAAAAACTCCTTGATCTTGTCAGCTGTCACTAAACCTGGCCAAACTGACCCGACCTGAATAACCCGACCCGATAAGGCTGACCCGAGACCCGAAAGCGACCCGGAATTGCCTGACCCGAGGATGACCCGAAACCCGAATTGACCCGACCTGACCCAGACCCGACCCGAACCTTGACTGACCCGAAAGAGACCCGACCCAAAATAACCAGACCTGAAACCACCGATCTACACACGACCCGATTTGAAATGACCCTAAATGACCCAATTTATTGTGATTAGGGGTGACAATGAGACGAGACGGCCCACGTGCAGCTCAAGCTCAGCTTGGTCCAAGTCGGCCCGTGCCAATTTGCCTCGAAACGGGCTTGACTCGAAAACTAACTTGATCATTTTGACCTGAAAATGGCCTAAATAAATCGGATATGTATCTAAAATAACCCGACCCAAAATGACCCATACCCGAAATGACCCATACCCGAAGTGACCAAACCCGAAACTGACCCAAACCCGAAAGCGACCCGACCCGACCCGACCCGACCCGACCCAAAAGATTGAGCAAACCCGAGATGACCCGACCCATATTGACCCGACCCAAACCCGACCCGTTTGACCCATTTGCCAGGTCTAGCTGTCACCCCTTTAGAAACCGGAATAGAAGAACAGTAGTCAGCAAAGGTCTCCATATGCTTCCTCGGATCCTCCCCAGCCACACGACTATACTTATCCTGCTGCACAAGCTTGATATAAGACGGACGAAGATCGAAAGAAGTTCCATCTTCGTCCGTTGTAAGTTTGAATCCTTGGGGTATGCATGCAGCTGTGGGCTCAGAGTGACTAGCAATGTTAGGCATCTTTGCTGGAATGGTAGTCTCAACAGTTGAATCTTCCTCGAAAATGAAACTGTCGAAGACGGATTCAGAAGTACTCAAGTCTTCCTCCTGAATAGTCTTATCTAACCCTCTCTTTCTGCGTAAGAAGGTTCTTTCAGACTCCGGATCAGCTTCCACTAATTCGAGCCTTTGGGATCTGCGCATACACAACTATAGAGAGAAAAAGATAAGAACAGTCTAATTCCTTAAGACGAGACAGAAATAAATAAACAGAAAATTAAATTGCCTCCCCGGCAACGGCGCCAAAATTTGATGCGTGTCGTTATACACCAAAAATAAAACCTAAGTCTACTAACTAAGAAGATAGCGGAAGTAGGGTCGATCTCCACAGGGAGGAAACTAACTAACTGAAATCTAAATCTGTCAGTAACAATCTGGGGGGTTTTAAAAAGGTTTTGACTAACCTAAATAAGATTAAAGGAAGAGAACTAAAGATAGAGATTAATATGAAATAAATCAGATAAGAGACAAATATGCTAGGATTCGGTCCACTGCAAAATTGGCATCTACGGGTCAACTAAGTCAGTCAATCTATCAATGAGAAGAGCAATGGTTTTGTCCTTTCGGTCTCAAACCACCCTAGGGATTTTCCTAATTAACTTTCGCCCTCTTAGGAGTCACCTATCAATTCTAAGCAAGCCTTTCCCTTCCAATCTTTCGATCCAGGTCGGGGTTAACTACCTAGCCAGTCTCCTGCGTGCACTCATTCGACTAAACCTCAATTAAATTGCTTAGAATGATTCTCATATTCAAGACTAACTAAAATAATCTATCCTAACATGCTTCTACTACAGTTTCCCTCATCCCAACATACAAGAGAATTAGTTACTCATGTTATTAACGATGCTAACAAAGACGATTGAACATATGACGATAGACATAATAAAATCGTAATTAACAAGCATAAACAATAACAACACAGCAGTTAAGAAAGGTAAGCAGTGATTAAGATTAAAATAAAGGTAAGAGTAAAAGAGAGAAAGTAGTTTACAATCTTAGCAATCCGGCGTAAAGAACAAATCCACGTCGAATAACCCGAATGAAAACTAAAGATTAAAAGTTCAGAAACTAATGAAAGATTAATGTCTGCTAATTACTGAATGATAATAACTGAATAATAATAACTGAATAAAATCCTAATGACGTAAATAAGAGTCATATATAATGTCTAACACGACTCTAAACCCTAATTAAGCTATGGACTTAAAGCCCGTGATAGGATCCACTCGATCGAAGCGAAAGAAAGAACCCTTCGATCGAGGCTTTTATTCATAGAAATAATTCGATCGAGTACAACTTCTACTCGATCGACCAACTGGTAAATAGCTCCTACTCGATTGAGCAAAGGATGTAGCTCGATCGAGTTCTTCTGGCTTCAACTCACCTCGATCGACCAAATGCATAGTCGATCGAGGTCTTCTGGCATAGTACATAGTGTGAATCATGACTTTGGGCTTGATAGTGAATGGTTTCACGTTTCCCCATGCAAGAGCTCCTGTCCCGATCCTTCCATTCTCCAAATTGCATGCAAAGTGGATTGTTTTGGCTCGGTCTCTGCTACTATGCAGCTTGTACCTACAAAATGGTAATGAAAGTACAAAGTAGCCAAATAGGGGCATATGGTGATATAATATCACCCAAATTTCATAGAAATGCGTGCATAAATGGACTAAAAAGTCTATATAAAATACACGCATCACCCATCTTTCCTCCATTTTGTAAACCTATAAATAGATCCTCTTGTGTAATTAGAGGGCACGAAACCCTAGACTCAAAATTAGTTAGATTATATTAGATTAGTCCTCCTAATTAGTTTAATCTTATCTCAATTACTCTTTAATTAGTTTTAGATCTAGTCATGTAATTGGATTTCTTGGTTTTGTACTTCAAGATTGGTGACAAAGTCTTCTCCCTTATTCAAGATTTCCTCTTTTATTGTTCATCTTTTGCCTTAATTAGTTGGTATATCTTCTATTCTCTTTTCATATACTTGCTAATCTTGTCATTTCATTACATGTTTTGTTTCCTTCTTATCATTATGTCTTGTCTTAGTTTTATATCTTATTCTTTCATATTCCTCATGTTAAGTAGTGAATAGTGATTAATCTAGGGTTAGTGGGGGATAATGGGTTTTAATGAGGGTTAATCTTTGTTTGTTGGGTTGATTTGTTGATTAATTGTCTTTCTTTCAACTTATGCATACCACATGTTTGATGAAATGCTTGCTTGACAAACTTACGTGATTCATGTTTATTATACATTTTCGTAAGATCGATAGCCTCGGAATATGTTAGGATTTGCATATAGTTGGTATATCGACCTTGTGTACGCGAGAGCTAGCTTGGTTCGGTATATGGGAGGGATTGTAAGATCGAGAGCCTCAATCCACCACGCCCAAGTTTGACTACCCATTAACTATGAACCCGACTCACTAGAACCCAAATTACCCATTTGAGTCCACCAATCCTAGACTTTCCTTTTATTGCTTGTTATTTGATTATCTTAGTTTTGTCTTACTTTCCTACTTATTTGCATTTACTCAATGTTCTTAGATTAGTTTCAAATCCACTTCTATATCGTGACACCCCTTAAGCATTGCTAGTTTATACTTTGCATATCGAATACCCACCGTCCCTGTGGACCGACCTTGACTTGCCACTGTGCTAAGTCTTGTTATAATTATCGTTTGACACATCGAAACGACGCGTGTCAAAATACTTAGCACGACTTAGCACGGTGGAAAGTCAAGGTCGGTCCACAGGGACGGTTGGTATTCGATATGCAAAGTCTAGACTAGCAATGCTTAAGGGGTGTCACGATATAGAAGTGGATTTGAAACTAATCTAAGAACATTGAGTAAATGCAAATAAGTAGGAAAGTAATACAAAACTAAGATAATCAAATAACAAGCAATAAAAGGAAAGTCTAGGATTGGTGAGTTCAAATGGGTAATTTGGGTTCTAGTGAGTCGGGTTCATAGTTAATGGGTAGTCAAACTTGGGCGCGGTGGATTGAGGCTCTCGATCTTACAATCCCTCCCATATACCGAACCAAGCTAGCTCTCGCGTACACAAGGTCGATATACCAAATATATGCAAATCCTAACATATTCCGAGGCTATCGATCTTACGGAAATGTATAATAAACATGAATCATGCAAGTTTGTCAAGCAAGCATTTCATCAAACATGTGGTATGCATAAGTTGGAAGAAAGACAATTAAACAACAAATCAACCCAACAAACAAAGATTAACCCTCATTAAAACCCATTATCCCCCACTAACCCTAGATTAATCACTACTCACTACTTAACATGAGGAATATGGAAGAATAAGATATAAAACTAAGACAAGACATAATGATAAGAAGGAAACAAAACATGTAATGAAATGACAAGATTAGCAAGTATATGAAAAGGGATTAAGAAGATATACCAACTAATTAAGGCAAAAGATGAACAATAAAAGAGGAAATCTTGAATAAAGGAGAAGACTTTGTCACCAATCTTCAAGTACAAAACCAAGAAATCCAATTACATGACTAGATCTAAAACTAATTAAAGAGTAATTGAGATAAGATTAAACTAATTAGGAGGACTAATCTAATATAATCTAACTAATTTTGAGTCTAGGGTTTCGTGCCCTCTAATTACACAAGAGGATCTATTTATAGGTTTACAAAATGGAGGAAAGATGGGCTTCGAAAGACTAAGTGGGCTGAAAGAGTCACGACCGTGAAAGGCGTCTCACTACCGTGACAAGGGTTTCACGACCGTGAGATGCAAGTCATGGTCGTGAGATATGTGGCAGTAGCATGTCCAAAATTCCCAACTAAGTCACGACCGTGAAACATGTTTCACGACCGCGAGCTGAGTTTCACGACCGCGAGCTGAGTTTCACGACCACGAGTTGTTTCACGACCGCGAGCTGAGTTTCACGACTGTGAACTGTGTTTCACGACCGTGAGTTGTGTTTCACGACCGTGAGCTGTGTTTCACGACCGTGAACTTTGTTGCTCGAAAATCATCATTATTTGGAAGGAATCTCACGAGTGTGAGATGTACTTCACGCCCGTGAAAGGTCTTTCCTCCTTGTTCCCTTGATATAACTTTGTCAACTTCTCTCGGTTTAGCTCGCCTTGACTCGGGATGACTCGGGTATGCCAAGTAGGACCCCCAATGGTATGTTGGGTCCCATAGGACATGCCGTGGGCCCTCAGTGTGATGTACCTTCTCTTTTGCCGATCAAAATTGGGTAGAACTCGCCCCAAATGACAGTTTACCTACAAAAAACACGATAAAAGCGAGATATATGCTAGAAGAAGGTAAAACACGTAGAAACGCTCTTAGTGAGCGTTAAAGGCAAGCAAAACGAGGCAAAAATGGGTGGAAAAGTAGGGTGAAATGACACTATATCAAATCTCCCCAAACCAAACCCTTACTCGTCCCGAGTAAGGATGAACAAAGTCACGACCCTTATTTAACTATGCTAAAAATCTAACCGATACAAGGCAATTAACGGGCCTTACTCCGTCCCTTCAACTCACAACAAGGTATCCATGAGGTAGGATACCTTCTTGCAAGGCAAGTGGGGTCTTGCCAAAACTCCGATGCATTCTAGGCAATAAAGCACACAAAACATATGAGAATGCATCTACAAAAGCAAGTGGCAACATGCCTCATCCATGTGCCGGGATTCATCTAAAATGGAAAAATTTCAAGCATGCAAATTCCTATGTACTTACTAGATTTACAAAGAACTAGGCCTAGAAAGATAGAAATGAATCACCTCTTTATTGTGTAAAACTAGTATATTCGTTCACGTTCACTAGAAAACTTTGTCTAGGGTGATAAGGCAGGATGGAAAGTGAGGGCCCCATGGTGTTAGAAGACACTGTAGGATCGGAATTCCGCCTCTCACCTAAATGAAAGAAAGGGTCGTCCCCTCTTAGCCGTGTAACGTATGAGTAATCATCAAAAAGGTAAGGAAACGAGATGTTTGAGTTCTTATTTGATTTCTTTTCTTCTTCTTTTTGTTTTTGTGATATCTTTTTCTTTTTGTCTTTGATTTTTGCTTGATTTGGGTGCCTCTAGATAGCAAGGTAGCCTAGCAAAAGGTGTGCGACGGAGACCAACAATATGCAAATCCTCGCCGTAGCGACAACGAGAGCGACCCCATATGTAGTGAGGGTACTCTAGAAGAGCCTAGAAGTCTCCATATGCACTCCCTAAGCTAGGACTAAGGCAAAGATATGCAAAATTTCAAGCTTTTCTTTTCGATTATGTTTGAACTCAATTTTTGGACTTGTGAGGGAAAAATTTCCTTTTTGTCAAGTGTAGTGAAATGTGATGATTAGACAATTACACGGCCTTGAGAGTCACCTAGGAAACCGTTCACCAAGGAATTATCACGCCATGGGGGTGGTCAAGATGGTAAATGCAAGCCCTTGACTAGGCTCTAGGAAACGGTGCGAAAATTATACTAAAAATACACATTAAAAGGTGTTTCAAAATCTATTTTAATAGGTAAAGTGCTAAGCAAAAAAGTATCTACAAGGGCCTATCCAAGCTTGTTCATTTTCCAAATTAGGCATTTTTAAAACTTCTCCTAAATGCAACTATATGCCATGATCTAGAGTTAAGCAACATATATACAAACTAATGCAAATGCTCTAGTGAACTACGTGAGAATTAATCTAATGAAACCCCCTAACAGCACATAAGTCACACAACCGCCAATTCATCAAAAACCACACCGCAATCATCAACAAACTCCTCCAAAACTTCTCAAATGATAAGAAGTAGAGCAAGAAAGAAGGGGAATGAATAAGAGCGATCATACCATGGCGGTCTTCTTAATCCCTTCAATAAGTTTCTTAGCGATGTGTAGCGGACTTATGTATGGAGGTTAGAAGAAAACAATGCAAATATATACACAAACTAAGATATATACAAGCTAATTTTTAGGATTTTTCAAACTTTTTCAATTTTTTTGGATTTTTGAATGATTTTAAATGCAAAATAAAACATGTTTTTGGATTTTTTTTTTTTTTCAAACTATGAAGATAGTTTCCCATCCCCCATATAGGAACATACATTGTCCTCAATGTATGAAATGAGATTATTGAAAGTAAAGAAAGACATGTTTTTGGAGTTTTTGAATGATTTTCTAAAAGGAAAAGAACATGTTTTTGTGTTTTTTAAATATTTTGAAAAATAAAAACTTGTTTTGGGTTTTTGATTTTTGAGAAATATTCACAATAAAAACAATATGTACAAGAGGGTTAGTTATTATGCAAATGAAATAATTCTATATGAAATGCATGAACTAATCAGTATTCCTAAAACTAAAAGCAAAGTGATATAATACAAAGTGCATGATCTAAGTGAATGCAAGCTAAACTATATGCTAATCTAGAGTCTCGTTGTGGTGGTAATGTGAAAAAAATGCAATGCCTCTCATGGGGGTACCTACCACAAGAAAGTCTAGATAAAAAGGAAAACAAGGTGTGCCATATCGGAGTCTCGTCGCGGCGGTAATGTGCATAAATGCAATGTCCCTCATGGGGGTACCTACCACGGGAAAGTCCAAAAATGGCTCCTAAAAGTGCAACTACGTGAGGTACAATCTTAACCTCCCCAAACCATTCGAGGCATAGCCTCTAAGACTCAAAGGAGAATTAAGATAAAAAGAAGTAAGATGCAATGCAAAGGTAAGTGAAAGAGTATATACAAACGGTGGTTATGGTGAGGACTCCACCAAACTCAATCAAGTAGCCGATTTTGTTGGAACGGTTCTTCATTGACATTGTCCATGCCACTTAATGCTCTTAATAATCGATCAAAGGCTTGGGCATAAGCTTCGAACAAGCACAAGTAAGGCTTTGTCCATTTCGATACAAAGTAGACCCACATCCAATCCAACTTGGCCACGAAACTAAGGCCTTTATGTTGCTTAATACCAATCAAGTCACAACCTTTGTCAATAAAAGGTAGAAAACACGACTCATGCTCTTTTGGGGGCTTAAAACTCCTCCTTTCACCTTCACAAGTTTCCATGACACACAAACCCCCTTCATGGGTTATAAAAGAAAAGTGAGGCAAAGGTTCTTCCTCATCGTCATTATAAACATCCCAAGTAGGAGGAGGAAGAGTAGTTGGCTCATAATTCGCTTCACATTCATCCTCACTAGAGATTGAGTCTTCAAAGAGGGAAAATTCATTCAAGTTTTCTATTACCCCATCCTCCATTTCTCCATTATCATTTAACTCCCTTTCCTTTGAAAAGGCATCATCAAAAAGGGAGGTTTCACTCGAATCTTTTATTTCACCACTCTCTATTGCCCCAGTATCATCAAACTCAATGGAAGAAAGGCTCATTGTCATACAAGAAAGAGGAGATGAAGGAGTCAAAACACGTTCTACACAATCAAGCATATACTCATTATCATCGTCACTATCATCCTCTATAGAAACTCCTCCCCAAGGGGAATCATAAGTCTTTCCCATATCATTCGTTGAGGGTATGTGGCAACAAGCAAGAGGAAATGTCTTGGTGACATCCAACTTGCCATTTTCCTCTTGTTCTTCATCAAGCTCTTGGTCGGCTTGCAATTGAGCTAATTTAATAGCCAACATTCTCCCATGGGCTACAATTTCATTGAGAACCATGTCCCTTGCTTGGGCTTCTTCTTTCATTTGTATAAGTTGAAAGATTAAACTTTGCTCATCAAGTTCATGGTTGTCAACTTGTTGTGGGAAGAAGGGTGGTTGATTTTGTGGGTGGTTGTAAGTAGTTTGGAATTGTTGTTGTTGTGGAGGTTGGACATGGGGGATTTCATAAGGAGAGACGGGGTAGTAGCTTGGGCTTTCATTATATAAGATATAGGATGGGAATATGTTATCTTGCTCAACAAACCCTCTACACTCATGGAAGTCATAGCCAAAAGCTTCACCTTGCCCATACTCTTCTTGTTCGAAGCTTTGTGGCATTATTGAAGATTATGCAAATAAAAGAAAACTACTAACAAAAACACTAAATAAAAGGGTTAGAAATAACCTTGAGAAACAAAGTTCCTCAAGGCAAACAAGCACAACTAGAAAAGTCTAGAAAACAAATCAAATACATCGCACCGTCCCAAGCAACGACGCCAATTTGACACGCGTCGTTTCGATGTGTCAAACGATATTTATAACAAGACTTAGCACGGTGGCAAGTCAAGGTCGGTCCACATGGACGGTGGGTATTCGATATGCAAAGTCTAGACTAGCAATGCTTAAGGGGTGTCACGATATAGAAGTGGATTTGAAACTAATCTAAGAACATTGAGTAAATGCAAATAAGTAGGAAAGTAAGAAAAAACTAAGATAATCAAATAACAAGCAATAAAAGGAAAGTCTAGGATTGGTGGGTTCAAATGGGTAATTTGGGTTCTAGTGAGTCGGGTTCATAGTTAATGAATAGTCAAACTTGGGCGCGGTGGATTGAGGCTCTCGATCTTACAATCCCTCCCATATACCGAACCAAGCTAGCTCTCGCGTACACAAGGTCGATATACCAACTATATGCAAATCCTAACATATTCCGAGGCTATCGATCTTACGGAAATGTATAATAAACATGAATCATGCAAGTTTGTCAAGCAAGCATTTCATCAAACATGTGGTATGCATAAGTTGGAAGAAAGACAATTAATCAACAAATCAACCCAACAAACAAAGATTAACCCTCATTAAAACCCATTATCCCCCACTAACCCTAGATTAATCACTACTCACTACTTAACATGAGGAATATGGAAGAATAAGATATAAAACTAAGACAAGACATAATGATAAGAAGGAAACAAAACATGTAATGAAATGACAAGATTAGCAAGTATATGAAAAGGGATTAAGAAGATATACCAACTAATTAAGGCAAAAGATGAACAATAAAAGAGGAAATCTTGAATAAAGGAGAAGACTTTGTCACCAATCTTCAAGTACAAAACAAAGAAATCCAATTACATGACTAGATCTAAAACTAATTAAAGAGTAATTGAGATAAGATTAAACTAATTAGGAGGACTAATCTAATATAATCTAACTAATTTTGAGTCTAGGGTTTTGTGCCCTCTAATTACACAAGAGGATCTATTTATAGGTTTACAAAATGGAGGAAAGATGGGCTTCGAAAGACTAAGTGGGCTGAAAGAGTCACGACCGTGAAAGGCGTCTCACGACCGTGACAAGGGTTTCACGACCGTGAGATGCAAGTCACGGTCGTGAGATATGTGGCAGTAGCATGTCCAAAATTCCCAACTAAGTCACGACCGTGAAACATGTTTCACGACCGCGAGCTGAGTTTCACGGCCGCGAGCTGTGTTTCACGACCGTGAACTGTGTTTCACGACCGTGAGTTGTGTTTCACGACCGTGAACTGTGTTGCTCGAAAATCATCATTATTTGGAAGGAATCTCACGACCGTGAGATGTACTTAACGCCCGTGAAAGGTCTTTCCTCCTTGTTCCCTTGATATAAGTTTGTCAACTTCTCTCGGTTTAGCTAGCCTTGACTCGGGATGACTCGGGTATGCCAAGTAGGGCCCCCAATGGTATGTGAGGTCCCATAGGACATGCCGTGGGCCCTCAGAGTGATGTACCATCTCTTTTGTCGATCAAAATTGGGTAGAATTCACCCCAAATGACGGTTTACCTACAAAAAACACGTTAAAAGAGAGATATATGCTAGAAGAAGGTAAAACACGTAGAAAAGCTCTTAGTGAGCGTTAAAGGCAAGCAAAAGGAGGCAAAAAGAGGTGGAAAAGTAGGGTGAAATGACACTATATCAACCTCCTCCAATTGATGATCCTGAGAAGCGTCGTAGGTCGAATAAGTGTGGATGCACTTTCCGTATTCGAGCCGTCCAGAACTACCCTCGGCAAGGTGACGATAGCGGTGCAGTTTGGAACATAATCACCGCCGAGGGTAAAGGGTTTCACAATCATGAGGAAGTGGTTTACAAGGATGGTGATCATCATTTTGCGGCTTTGGATGACGAGGAGAAAGCGTATGTGAGGCAACAGGTTAAGGCCGGTGTGCTTCCAAAAGACATAAAGAACGCTCTTCACCAAAGAACACCGGCTAAACCTCAATTGTCAAATAATCAGATATATAACGAGACGAAAAAACTTATGCGGGAATTTAGGTGTGGAAGGAACACGGCACAACAAATGTTTGCTCTTGCCGTCGAAGCACATTATTTGCAGTGGCATGAGAGTGATCCCGAGACATGACAAATCTCTCATATATTCATGGCACATTCCGTAGCCGTGCAGCTTTTCCGAGCCTATCATTATGTTGTGCTCATTGATTCGACTTACAAGACAAACACCTACAAGAATCCACTGGTTGAGATTGTCGGTGTTACCCCGACTGGGAATTCGTTCCTAATTGCTTGTGCACTTGTTCCTATGGAGTCCGAGGCTTCGTACACGTGGATTTTGAGGCGGTTGTCAGACATTCTTGCATGTGTCTTTGTTTCCCCTACCGTCTTCGTCACTGACCGGGAGTTGGGTTTGATCGCCGCTCTTAGGGAGGTGTTTCCCGGTTCTAGTCATTTCTTGTGTCGGTGGCACGTGAACCGCGCCATCAATGCCAAAACCCTAAACATCTACAAGACGGAGTGGCATAGAGATCTTGTCTACTATAACCCAGAAGCGGGTTGGGTACGAGTTATTGATGCATTAACCGTGGAAGAGTTTGAAAAAACTTGGAGTGTTTTCGCGTCAAGTGGGTTCCCTTAGGGAATTATGTTTTGAGCACTTGGGCGATGCACAAGGAGAAGTTTGTGCGATGTTATACAAACGATGTCCTACATTTCGGTAGCACGTCTACTTCCCGTGTCGAGTCGTCTCATTCTCTACTTAAGTCATGGTTGAAAAGTGCAAATTTGACACTTGATAGTATGTGGTCGAAGATGAATGACATGCTTGAAAGTCAACACTCGGAGATTAGAAAGGCACTTGAGGATTCAAGGAGTCGGCCTCGTATAACTAGTCGTTTGTTCTCATTGTTGCTAGGGGTCGTGTCGACGAAGGCAATAGGATTAATGGAGGAGGAGCTTCAGAGAGGTCTTGGTCTTGGTGTCGGGTTAGAGGAGGGGTGTGGACATGTGCTTGAGACAACTCATGGCCTACCTTGTGCATGCAAATTGGTTGATTTAAGTAGGAGAGGTAGGAGGGTCCATGTTGAGGATGTTCACGTTTTTTGTAAGACCTTGGTATTTGATAGTTTTGATCAAAGCTAGAAACAGTAACCCGGTTTGCCGTAGGTTGGTATCCGAGAAGATGCGTGACGTCCTACATCCGGAGGATGAGGAAGTTTTGCCACCTCCTATTAATGAGAACCCGAAAGGTCGTCCTAAGAAATCCACGACTAGGAACAAGTCGTCTTTCGAGCATAGTCAAAGGAAATATGGGACACCTAGCACCAATGGATCTACTGCGCGTGTAACACCCGGAAATGTACCCTATTTTTCTAGTAGAAATATTTTACGAAATCTTTTCAGCAAATTTAAGTTTTAATTTAGAATTTAAAGTTTCGAGTCGAATTTACAATTTCCGAGTTCGTATTTGGAATTTCCGCGAGATTCCATGAGAATCCCGTCTTAAGGCTAGTTTGATTTTTCTTGACTTTTAAGTCGTCTTTGACTTTCCTTGACTTTTAAGTCGTCTTTGACTTTTCTTGACTTTTAAGTCGTCTTTGACTTTCCTTGACTTTTAAGTCGTCTTTGACTTTTCTTGACTTTTGAGCCGCCTTTGACTTTCGTTGACTTTTCCGACTCACCCTTTACTTATACTCCCTCAAACCCTAAACCTAATTCATTTCCTCACAATTCATTTCCTTCTTCTTCCTCACCATAAACACCAAAACCTAAACCCCCTTCTTTGATCGATCTTAAGATGATCGCTACGTCTTCATTTCTTGCTCAAATTCACGTAAGTTCGTCTTATTCTTCTCCTCTTACCTTCCTCTATCCGTATTAGTAATAAAATTACCGTCTTTCTCGCTTTTTAAATTATCCGTCTTTCTCAAGGTGAAGTGATATTCATCTTTTATTACCTAATTGTAGGTGGAGACTACTAGGAAGGCTTAGTAATCGATTATAGACGCGTAAAGGAACGGTGAAGGGTTA
>JAIUZE010015293.1:0-11414 GCA_022085475.1 Heliosperma pusillum
CAAACCATGCGTCTCCTTTATCCTTGCAATGTATAAAGAAGCCGGAGTCTTTGGCCCTCTCTCTAGCTCCATCCAAGTGACCGAATTTATAGTAAGCTGAAGCTCCAATCTCCTCTCATCGAAGTATTACCTTTCATCCGATTTTACTCTAAAATAAACTCCGTGATAAAATGGCATGTTATTTTTTAACAACTACGGGGAAAAAGGATTATACATCTGAGGTACTATCTCATATTAATATGAATTTGAGTTTATTTGTATTTTTTTTGAGTTTTTTAAAATTTATAAGTCAACGTTTTAAATCTTATATATGATGATTTTTGAGTTCTATTGTAATTTTTTAAGCTTAATATATAAATGAATAACCTCCAAAACTTTATACTAAAACTCATAATTTTTAATATAAAACTCGAAAACTTTATTATAAAACTCATAAACTACTTTATGTGTGGTAGTACATCATATGTATAATCCACTTACTGAACTACGGGTATTTAGGTAAATAAGTTATCCCTAATCCGAATCTGTTGGTATCTATAAAATTCTGAGATTCGTGATGCAAATATGCTAAATATTTTCGAGGATAACGTGACAAGCTTGCCACATTGGTGTAACACTGAGAATGGATTGTTGGATATATGCTTCAAAATAAGCTACCCACTTGTATTTTCCTATCCCACATTGACCATGAAAAACAAGTTTCATGGGTTTATATATGACCCCATACACTACTCTACTAGATGAGTGTGTGGTAAGTATCTAACCAACCACACACGCGCGCGCGCCACGGCCGGCTCGGCTCGTGCTCGGGCTCTGGGCTTTGGGCTTTGGTAGAGCACCTGCGGTGCGGGCTTGCCCACCTTTTATTTTTATTTCTTTTTCAACTGAAACAAAATCAAATTGCTTGTGTCAGTGTTAGCTTGCAGTAGGCTTCCTTGTGTCAGTGTTTAGCCTCAGTCTGCTTGTGTGCTGCAGTATCCAAATCAGACCTGCAAAGATTCCATGTGTGCTGCAGGAAATATTCCTGACGAAGCTTGCTGCAGTACACTCTCCTTTGGCAGGAAATATTCCCTAGACCAACTACAATGCAGTGCAATGCCCAGCCCCCGTCTGCCTATGCTATACCGGTAAACCCTTAATCATTTCAGTTTTTTGAAAGGGAGAGAAAATCATTACATATACTTGCTCCTTCCGTCTCACAGGAAAAAAAATAACCAAATCTGTCTTACAAAATGTCTTAATTAAAAGAGTCATGGCAACGTTTATGGTGGTTCTCATCTGCTCTCTTCCCTACACGAAGTTTGCAGCCGTTGTGTAACCCTGGGGGTCGAGTGCCACAGAGACCGTGTGTAGTAGACGGGGCATAAACGACTTTAGGACAGTGATCTAAAGTCACGCCACAACAATCAGATAAGATTATTCCTTTTCTTCCACTGTTTTTATACTACCGCCATAACAATCTAAAGTCGTTTAACAATCTGTTTAATTATGGCTTCCGGTAGTGAAAGTTACGATGCTATACCCATCTCTACCTCCATTTTGTCGAACCCCATTATTCCAGATATGTCTAAATTGGCCCCTTTTGACGGAAAAAATTATAAAATGTGGGCAGATAAAATGGACTTCTTTCTTGGTCAAATTCGTGTAGACTACACCCTCTCAGATTCTTATGCTTCTCCTAATAGTGGTAGGGACTTTGCATGCGATAACAAAACTTGTAGAGGAATGCTACTTCATTACATGAACCCCTCCCTTTATATGATTTATGCAAAACTGTCTAACGCTAAAGATATTTGGGATGCTCTCAAAATCAAATATGGTAGTGACGATTATGGGTCTAAAAATATGCTTGTAGTAGGTGGCTTGCTTTTAAAATGTCTGACCAAAAACCCGTCTTAGACCAAGTTCACGACTATGAAAATTTATGTTCTGAAATTTCTGCTGAAGGTATGAAAATCTGTGAAATGTTTCAAGCCAATTGTCTTCTTGATAAATTACCCCCGTCTTGGCAGAATTTTGTTCACAATATGAAACACAAACAAAAAGAATTTACTCTTTTAGAACTCGTGTCTCACATAAAAGTTGAAGAACAAAACAGGTTTCAGACCAAAGGAAAACAAGTTGACCATTCGTCCTCCACTGCTAACTTGGTTGAGTCTAAGAAAAATTTTCAAAAAGGACCAAAACATTTTTCAAAGGGATCAAATCAGACAAATCAAATTTTTGGACCTAAGAAAACAGAATATTTCAAAGGGAAAAGGGAGTATAAAAAGGAGTTCAAAGGCGAGTGTTTCACATGTGGTAAAACTGGTCATGTGTCTAAATTCTGTCCAGATGGTCATAATGTTAAGTATAAGCGTAACAAGTCTCAAGCCCACCTAGTCGAGTCAGATGATATTATAGCTGCTGTTGTGTCGGAAGTTAATTTGGTAAGTAATATTTCCGAATGGGTGTTGGATACGGGTGCAACGAGGCACATATGCACTTCTAAAGAAATGTTCAAAGAGTACTCGGAGGTACCCGGAGGTGAATGTATTCATGGGTAACTCTAGCACAGTCAGAGTTGAAGGGAAGGGAAAAATCCTTCTCAAGTTGACATCCGGGAAAACTCTTGAACTGAACAATGTGTTGCATGTACCCGACATCCGGAGAAATCTCATATCCGGCTCACTCCTTAACAAGGCTGGTGTTAAGTTGACTTTTGAATCTGATAAGCTTGTTCTCACGAAAAATGGGGACTTTGTTGGGAAAGGATTTTGTAATGCTGGTTTGTTTGTACTTGATGTTGAGACTATCAATAAGAATATTTCTGCTTCTGTTTATATTGCTGAGTCTGTTTCTTTATGGCATGCTAGATTAGGACATGTGAATGTGGCGTCTATTAAAAGACTAAAACAACAAACTTTGATTCCTAGTTTTAGTAACTCATGTTTTGATAAATGTGAGATATGTGTTGAGGCAAAACATGCCAAAGCGTCATTTAATAAATGTGTAGAACGATCTACAAGTCTTCTAGAGTTAATTCATTCGGACCTAGGTGATTTTAGAAATTCTATGAGTAGAGGAGGCAAACATTACTATATCACTTTTGTTGATGACTTCTCTAGATATACACGTGTCTACTTGTTGAGTACAAAAGACGAAGCTGAAGAAAAATTTATGATCTTTAAAACTGAGGTTGAAAATCAATTAGATCTAAAAATCAAACGGGTCAGATCAGATAGAGGTGGAGAATATGACGGTAAACCACTAAAGAATTTTTGTGAGTCACATGGTATTATTCACGAGTTCACCGCACCTTATGCTCCACAACAAAATGGAATAGCCGAACGGAAAAACCGGTCACTTAAAAATATGATGAATGCAATGCTTTTAAGTTCTGGTATGCCTGTTAATATGTGGGGAGAAGCTATTTTGTATGCTTGTCACATTTTAAATCGTGTTCCTCATAAGAAAACCGGTAAAACCCCTTATGAATTATGGAAAGGTTACCCTCCGAACCTTAACTATCTCAGAGTGTGGGGGTGTTTGGCTAAAATTGGTCTACCTGAAT
Organism: Heliosperma pusillum; assembly: GCA_022085475.1. Classification (NCBI taxonomy): domain Eukaryota; kingdom Viridiplantae; phylum Streptophyta; class Magnoliopsida; order Caryophyllales; family Caryophyllaceae; genus Heliosperma; species Heliosperma pusillum. The sequence continues at coordinate 3,554 of JAIUZE010015293.1, forward strand.
TTCAAAGAAATAAAATTGGACCTAAAACTGTGGATGCTATCTTTATTGGTCACGCTGCAAACAGTGCTGCATATCGTTTAATTATTAAAGAGTCATCAGGTTTTGGACCCATTAAAGAGTCGAGAGATGTTGAATTTTTTGAGCATATTTTTCCTATGAAAACGGTAAACTCTTGCTTGCCTATTGCATCTACTTCTTCATCTCATGAGCATGCATCTACCAATGAAATTGTAGAACCTAGAAGAGGTAAACGTGTCAGAACCAAAACTAGTTTTGGATCAGATTTTGTCACATCTTTGCTAACTGAAAACATGTGTCTAAATGAACATGAGATTAATGTTTTCGTACTTGAAGAGGACCCTAGAACATATAAAGAGGCCATGCAATCGGTCGATTCTTCCTTCTGGCTTGAGGCTATCAATAGCGAAATTGATTCGATAATGAGTAATAATACATGGGTCTTGACTGAGCTTCCTAGGGGTTGTAAAGCCTTAGGTAACAAATGGGTATTTAAAAAGAAACTTAAGCCAGATGGGTCCATTGATAAATTCAAGGCTAGGTTGGTAGTTTGTGGGAACCGTCAAACCAAGGGTTTAGATTTCTTTGACACCTACTCACCTGTGACTAAGGTAACCACAATTAGAGCATTGGTAGCACTTGCATCCATTCATAATCTTGTCATACATCAAATGGATGTTAAAACTGCATTCTTAAATGGTGATTTGCATGAGGAAATTTATATGAGACAACCCGAGGGGTGCGTAATTCCCGGTCAAGAAGATAAGGTATGCAAATTGATTAGGTCATTGTATGGTCTAAAACAAGCACCAAAACAGTGGTATGACAAGTTTGACAAAACGATAACATCAAATGGTTTTGTGGTTAATGATTCTGATTCATGTGTGTATGCTAGACATGATGAAAATGGTTGTGTGATAATTTGCTTGTATGTGGATGACATGCTTATCTTTGGCACCAACATGTATGTCATAAATGAAACAAAAGACTTCTTGAGCTCACGTTTTGATATGAAAGATATGGGTGAGGCTGATGTTATTCTTGGCATTAAAATCAGTAGAACTGAATCAGGATTGTGTTTGAGTCAATCTCATTATGTTGAGAAAATTCTGAGAAAGTTTAATCAATATGATTGTAAACCACTTCACACTCCTTATGATTCTAGTATTCACCTAACGAAGAATAATGGTAATAGTGTGTCTCAAGAAGAATATGCTAAAGTGATTGGTAGTGTCATGTTTTTAATGAATTGCACTAGACCTGACATTGCCTACACCGTTAGTAGGCTTAGTAGATATACTCATAATCCTAGTAGAGATCATTGGAATGCTTTGATTAGACTTTTGAGATATCTAAGAGGCACCATGGATTGGGGCCTACACTTTGACAAAACACCTTGTGTTCTGGAAGGTTTCTGTGATGCTAATTGGGTATCTGGTAATGATGAGATTCACTCTACTAGTGGTTATGTGTTTACTCTTGCCAGTGGTGCTATTTCTTGGAAGTCGACTAAACAAACTTGTCTTGCTAAATCTACTATGGAATCTGAGTTCATTTCTTTAGCTTTGGCAGGAGAAGAAGCTGAATGGCTAAGAGGGCTACTAGCAGATATTCCTTTGTGGGGGAAGCCGACTCCATCAGTTTCCATGCACTGTGATTCGCAAGCTGCAATCGGGGTAGCAAATAATCAAGCGTATAACGGCAAAAAGAGACACATTCGCTTAAGACATGGAATTGTGAGAAATCTGATCAGAGATAATGTGATATCACTCGAGTATGTAAGATCTGAGAGGAATATTGCCGATCCTCTTACTAAAGGCCTCTGCAGAAAATTAGTGCTGGAGTCAGCACTGGGAATGGGTTTAAAGCCTGTAAAGAAGTGACTTGTGATGGATACCCGTCTTAATTGTTTAAGTTCAACTGGTCAAACGAAATCACAAGGAACTTAGATTGTTAAATACTACTTCCATTCCCATTGTTGTGTTAAATGTAGTATTATGTATGTGTTTTTACTGTCATTTTGTAAGGATGAGCATTTGCTCTTAATGAGTTTATAGTCCAAAAGGATGGTTTGTGACAGTCAAACTTGATGAACTCACCTATGTGAATGTGGGGGGTGCCTTGCCCTACCCCCAAGAGATTCTTGTGGCTTGGAATCTTTAGAGGCATTCATGAAATACCAGGAAATACTTTGAGAGGGCACTTGGTAAATCCAAGTAAAAGATATTTATAAAGTTTTTATTCATGATGAGTTCATGAATGTCGCGAGTTCTCACCCTAATTTGAGAATCGGTAAGTGCGCACTTGATCTCAAACCAACTCCATTTAAAGGTTAAAGGCTTTAATCCACCCAGAATGGCGGTTGAGACCAAATGTAAGTCACTAAACACTGGTTAAAGTCCACAAGACACCAGCGTTTTAACTCCGAGTCTCCGTTGCCATAGTCTTCTTTCCTTTTGAGTCTTCTTTTGAATCATGTGGGGGATTGTTGGATATATGCTTCAAAATAAGCTACCCACTTGTATTTTCCTATCCCACATTGACCATGAAAAACAAGTTTCATGGGTTTATATATGACCCCATACACTACTCTACTAGATGAGTGTGTGGTAAGTATCTAACCAACCACACACGCGCGCGCGCCACGGCCGGCTCGGCTCGTGCTCGGGCTCTGGGCTTTGGGCTTTGGTAGAGCACCTGCGGTGCGGGCTTGCCCACCTTTTATTTTTATTTCTTTTTCAACTGAAACAAAATCAAATTGCTTGTGTCAGTGTTAGCTTGCAGTAGGCTTCCTTGTGTCAGTGTTTAGCCTCAGTCTGCTTGTGTGCTGCAGTATCCAAATCAGACCTGCAAAGATTCCATGTGTGCTGCAGGAAATATTCCTGACGAAGCTTGCTGCAGTACACTTCTCCTTTGCAGGAAATATTCCTGACCAACTACATGCATGCCCAGCCCCATCTGCCTATATATACCACCCTTATTCAGTTTTTGAAAGGGGAGAGAAAATCAGTCTTACTTCTCCTTCCTTCTCACACAAAATCTGTCTTACAAAATGTCTTAATTAAAAGAGTCATGGCAACGTTTATGGTGGTTCTCATCTGCTCTCTTCCCTACACGAAGTCTGCAGCCGTTGTGTAATCCTGGGGGTCGAGTGCCACAGAGACCGTGTGTAGTAGACGGGGCATAAACGACTTTAGGACAGTGATCTAAAGTCACGCCACAACAATCAGATAAGATTATTCCTTTTCTTCCACTGTTTTTATACTACCGCCATAACATGGATGTCTCTCGTTCTGCCAGATTGTCGGGGAGTATCGTATGGGGAGCTTTCAGAATACAATACTATCAAGCCGTACGCCAAGATGAACGAAAATTGTCCCACAGTGCTTCCTCATTATGAGAGGCCTATAAAATGTTGAATGCTTTTAGCAATCTTGTATTTTTCTTGCTAAAAAACTTGTGGTCTTTGTATAAATTATTTACCACGTTCGTTAGTCATTCTCAAGCACTGTTTTTGCTCTGTAAATACTTAATAAAAGAGTTTTTTTTTTCGGCAGCGGTAAAGTTATCGTCTTATTTCTAGTCCCGCGCACCTTTAGCCAGCTCATGTGCCAACTTATTAAGGTTACGGGGGATAAAACTAAAACATACACAGTGAAAGAAAGGTAACAAATTTTCAATGTCTCTAATGATATCAACAATAGTATGTTGCGCTTGATCCACTCCGGCTAATTGATTGAGAACCTGCAGACAATCAGATTGCACATGAAGATGTTTAATTCTTTGATCCAGTCCCCATTGGAGTACTCCACGAATACCGATTGCTTCAGCTTGTGATGCATTTTCAGCTTTGATTTTAGAAGCGTTTGAGAAAAACGGAGTACTATTGGCGTCATAGGATACCCATCCATAAGCAGCATTAAGGTTGGATTCCCAACTAGCGTCAACTTTTATGCGGGTAATAGCGCATCCTGATTCCTTCCCGACCATGAAGAAAGGATAAAAAGTCCTAATACTATCTCTCATTTCATATCCGTCATTGTCACGTGAGATATTTTTGATTTCTCCCTGATCTTTTAGATAACCCAAAGCCTTAATAGCTAAATCGGCCTCCTTTTCTTGAAGCCGGAAAAAATAATGCGGTGAGTATATATGATCTTCCCATACAAGCCTGTTACGAACGCACCAGATAGACCATAGAATAGAGATGAAAACGACAATGCCTGAATCCTCATCTTTTTTTGAAAGCGCAAAATAATTGAACCAGTTGATTATCCATTCTTCAATCCCAATGAAATGATCATTTATAACAGATATTCCCAGAGAGGAAGCAGCCCAAATCCTTTGTATTTGTATAAAATCTCGAAAAAGATGGGCGCTCGTCTCTATTGCTCCTTTGCAAAACAAACAAGAATAGTCAATAGCAATGTCCCTTTTTTGAAATTCCTCCCTTAATGGAAGCGTGTTTGTAACCACTTTCCATAGAAATGTCTTCCATTTTTGAGAAATAGGAAGGTGCCATAGTTTTTTCCTACAAAAATTCCTAGTGGAATTATTAATTCTATGTCGATCCTTGTGTGAACTATTTTTCTCCAAATATGAATTTAGAGCAAGAGCATATCCACTTTTAACCGTGTATATACCCGTTGAATTTTTTGTCCAAAATAAATAATCTTCCTTTCTCGACTGACATATTGGCATGGCCCCAATTTTATTAGCCCAGTTTGGTTCAAAAAGTTCCTCTATTGCCTCAAAATTCCACGTAGAAGAGCGTAAAATAATTAAGTCTTTAACCTTCAACTGTTCCACCTAACTCGGCGGCCTAAATCCCAAAGATGTAATGCGAGGTGGGGCCTCACCCGCAATCCATTTGTCATTCCAGATATTTAAGTTAGAATTGATTCCAAATTTCCAACCTAAATATGGGATGATGAGTTCCAGCCCATGAGCTATGCTTCTTCTTCCCCATGAAGCCCGAGTACATCTCTTAATTGAGTTAGGATCTGTTGGAACACCATTCTTAATAATTTTATCATAGAAAATTTGGCTTAGAAGGGATTCCTTATCTTGAATTATTCGCCAAGCCACCTTACCCAAAAGTGTCTGATTAGTACATCTTATATTTCTAATACCCAAACCACCTGCAGATTTAGGAAGACTCAAAAAATTCCTACTACACCAATGGATAGTCTTTGAAAATTTATTCCCTGTCCACCAGAAATGTGACAGCAAGGAGTTTATCCTATCTGCCACACTTACCGGTATTTTGAGTACCGATAGGGTAAAATTTGAGAGGGTGGACAGAACATAACAAATCAAGGTCAGACGTCCAGCGGGTGATAAGAAAATGGCATTCCAAGAGGTGATTCTCCTTTTGACTTTATGTAACACTTCATTAAGGATTTCTTTCCTTGAGTTTCCAAAATCTGTTTTAATTCCTAGATATTTTCCTAACCCATTGCTATTAGTAATTTTGAAAGTCTTGATACTTTGTTGTGCCGTTCGCATTGATGAGCTTGGGCTAAAGAGAACTCCAGATTTTTTTGGATTGATTACTTGGCTAGATGCTTCACAAAATTCTTTCAGAATCTTATCAAGAATATGGTGTGGGAAAATATCCGTATACTTCCCTTTAAATCATACAGGATTATAATGAAATTATGATTATATGATTAATAGTCATAAACGAAAATGCATAAAAATAAGAGATTAGAAATAACCTTTAGTCCTTGCTATAAAGGCCTAAGAACAATATCAAAACGATGATATCTCCTAATCGTAGCACCCAAGATAGAATGAGAAATGCCCTTGAATTTGCTAGAATATTTTTGTCAAAAGTTACTGTTAACATTTTGATCTTGTGATATGAAGTGATGGAGGCACAAGTGAGAAATAAATTAGGGTTAGAATTTTTTTCTTCCTTCCTACTTGTCTCACGGCTCCAATAGGGTTTTTATGAGGAGATTTTTCTCCTCAAAATAACTACCCATTGACCGAAAATTCCAGAGTGAATCTGGACTTTATTTCGGTTAAATTCGCTTTAATATATAATGTGTATTATTATTATAAAGGTCATTTGTGTTGTCATGTATTAATATGTCCATACAACATTTTGTAGTCGATACATTAATACCGGTCTGACAACATCTAATATGACAATTGTATAATATATACGTTAATTATAATTATCCGTATAATTATAATTTGCTAATTCAATACTCCCTCCAATCCAATCCAAACTACCCACACCCTTTTGCACAAGTTTTAAGAAAATTGCTTTTGGTGAGGGTAGTATGGGAAAAGGATGAGAGAGGTAGTACATAAATTAGGTGAGGTATGTTATAAGAATGACAATTTTTGTAAATATAGGTATGTTATAAGGATAAAGTTGTCCTAATTTTACTCATTTATAGTATGGGTAGTTTGGATTGGATTGTCCTAAAATGGAAGGTGGGTAGTTTGGATTGGATTGGAGGGAGTATAACATTTTATATTCAATTTACGAATTAACATTTTAATTCGCATAAGCTTACATTATATATATGCTGATTAAATACAACAGTTTATAACGAATTACTTTTAATTCGTCTCAGCTTATATTATTTAATCGTTATTAAATAATCGTCTCATCATCATATTGACTAACCTTTTAGTCAAATACACTGACTAACCTTTTAGTCATATAATAGGGCATCAATATGATTATTTTCTCAAATAATCACATCTCTCAAACACATCCTTTAGGTGTGATTTTTAGGGACCACTTGATCACCGCCATCTGTATGACAATAACGTCAAACTTATCTAGCAAGCCAACCGTTATTGATAAACGTTAATCAACTGATTATTATACAAAGTATACCCTGTGAACAGTGGCGTATTTAAGGGGGGTGCAGTGGGTGCATCTGCACCCCCTGTGTTTCTAGATATAATTTAAAACAAGAAGATAAAGTAGCATTAATTTGCTAGTGGTGCAATGGTAAGTTGTGTGAAACAGTTGCTGTAGGTTGTGTGTTCGAGTCCCACAGCAGTAATTTCTCTTATTCTTTTTTTTGTTCTTCTATTTTGAGATTACCTCCAACTTTTCCCCTTTTTTTTCCTAAAAAAAACCGAGTGGAGGAGTACAAATTATATTTAAGATCATTAATTTGACTATACGAGTTATACTAATTACGACAATTTATTCGTAGTACTAAAATTATTATTAACGTTTGAACATTTTTAGTGTAAATTTCTTCGTCATTATCTCATATTGGTAACCGCACCCCCTATAAACAAATCCTAGATACGCCACTGCCTGTGAACCTACAGAGATTTATTTATGTTATTGCACTACCTGTGGAGGACACTAGCTCCAACAATCTCCCACTTGTCCGTACAAGTGTATGTGCGATAACCGATTCTCATATCCATAATAAATTTCTCCCACTCAATGTAAACCAATTTGCAAAGTCCGTAGTTCACAAAGGTCGTAGTTTACAAGTGATCAGTATCAAGAGTGGTTTCCCCGACTAAAGAGTAACTTAACTGATAAACGAATCTTTATTCGAGCATGGCCATGCATTTCAGTTACAGCTCCTCGAGTGGCCCTGAGAAATATCATATCCTGATAAAGGTTGGATATTTTCTTCAACTCGAATCTTGCAGATACAAGCGCAGTATGAAATGACCCAGTGAAAATCTACTTAGCCTCCTGTTACGGTCGACCATGAGAAAGAAACCAAAGTCACCCAAAACTGCCTTAATCTCAAGAGACAGTCGATAGTCAAAAGAATCGACTCTAGGAACACTATGGACGTCCAATCCACGACCTGACACCGAATGTTCTTACACATTTAGGACT
>JAIUZE010015294.1:0-20533 GCA_022085475.1 Heliosperma pusillum
AAAGTTCCACAAGCAAATGATAATCTCCAATTCAACGGTTTGTTTTCGTTATCTCTTTTACATCCCTATTATATTTTTTTATGGTATGTAGACTTATTGTTACCCGGAGTATCACAATCAAACTTAAAAATGATTCACAATCACCTTATTTTGGTTGCGTAGTTACACTACATCTCAGCTAGAGAATCACATACTGCAGTAACATTCGTCTTTGCTTAGGGTAACACTTAGTGTGTATTACAATAACATTTTGGCAGTCGTTGTAGTTACACATATTAGAGTACCATACATCATGCGTTGGTGTAACATTCCTTAAAGTATGGATTGTAGGTACAGTAACTATTTTTTATTCTGTGTTGCAGTAATACTTGATATGAGGCACACGTAAAATGAGCCACAATCACAATCACACTATTTGGTTTCTATAGATACACTATATCTGATTTAAAGTATCACATGTTACAATAACGTTTAAATTGCGTTAGAGTAACATATAATGAGTATTACAGTAACATCTAGCTTAGAGTAACACGTAATGTGTATTACAGTATCATATATCTTGCTTTAGAGTAACACATATTATGTATTAAAATCGTAATAGTCTATTATTCTATTAAAATCATAATATCCTATTTTATCACAGTTACACAATTTTCCTATCATAGATTCACAGTAGCTCAGCTACAGAACCACACTAAGTAACACATACTATGTATTAAAGTACCAGTCATCTTATGTTAGTGTTACACTGTTTACGTATTACAGTAACAATCATGCTGTATTAGAGTAACACATGTTACAGTATCATTTATCTAGCGTTAGAGTAACATATATTACGTATTACAGTAACACATTAAGTAACACTTAATGTGTTACTGTATATTAAAGTACCATTCATCTAATGTTAGTGTAACACATGTTATGTATTACAGTAACATTTGTTTTGTATTAGAGTAACACATATTACAGTACCATTCATCGTGTGTTAGAGTCACAGTTAATATGAATGACAATCACTATATTTTAATTTGAGTTGCAGTAACAGTTATTATGAATCATAGTCACAGTGTAACAATCTTATGTTAGTTGCAGTAACAATAACAATCTTATGTTAGTGTAACACACTATGTATTAGAGTAACACAATTTTCCTATCATAGTTTCACAGTAGCTCAGCTACAGAACCACACTAAGTAACAAATACTATGTATTAAAGTAACAGTCATCTTATGTTAGTGTAACACATGTTATGTATTACAGTAACAGTCATGTTGTGTTAGAGTAACACATATTACAGTGTCATTTATCTAGCGTTAGAGTAACACATATTACGTATTACAGTAACACATTAAGTAACACTTACTGTATATTAAAGTAACATTCATCTAATGTTAGTGTAACACATGTTATGTATTACAGTAACATTTGTTTTGAATTAGAGTAACACATATTACAGTACCATTCATCGTGTGTTAGAGTCACAGTTAATATGAATGACAATCACTATATTTTAATTTGGGTTGCAGTAACAGTTATTATGAATCAGAGTCACAGTGTAAGAAGAGCTGTTGTTGAAAGTGATTTATTAATTATTAATACCAAATTTATTGTTCCAGCTAAAAATTGGTGCAACGAGGACGTACAATATGTGTAAGTAGCTCGTAAATGGGTTTGAGAACATTGGGGCATCACTCAATGATTTCAAGAACTTCCACAGAGATGTTAAATGCTTCATTCATGAACGAGATGGTCAGTTGTTCGTAGATCACTTTAAGAACATGGCTGAGATGAGGAAGGGGTTCTTCTTTGACTACGACGTTGACGTTGATGGTAGCCTACGTCGGGCTTTATGGGCTGACGGGACTGCCAGAAATAACTACTCCCTATATGGAGATGCTGTGTCTTTCGACCCAACGTACTCTACAAACAAATATTCCATGGTGTTCACGCCATTCACTGGGGTTGACAACCACAAACGCTCAGTTACCTTTTGCGGGGCACTAATTGCAAAAGAGGACGCTGAATCATTTAATTGGGTATTTAGCCGTTTCCTGATAGCCATGGGCGGTAAGGAGCCAGAATATATAATCACTGACCAGGATCCAGGAATAATTTCATCTGTTCCGCACATATTCAAGACAGCGCAACACAGGTTTTGTATGTGGCATATCATGAACAAGGTTCCTGTGAAATTCGGAGCAACCAGGGCTGACTACAGTGAGTTTTTAAGGAAGCTGAATACCATTATATGGGACGACGACCTAGAGGCAGAGGACTTCGACAACAGATGGGTTCAAATCATGGGGGAACATTCAGTTGGCACAAAGGATTGGTTTGCAGACACGTATGATATAAGGAAGCAGTGGGTCATGGCGCATTGCAGGGAGATGAAGATAGGTTCCGTGATGAGGACAACACAGAGATCAGAAAGTTCTAATAGTTTTTTTAAGCGATTTGAACACAAATCTGGTACTTTAGTAGAGTTTTGGATGCGTTTTGAGAGCGCCATGGACCAACAAAGACATATGCAGAAGAAGCTGGACAATGAAAACCGTCACTCCGCCCCGTTGATTAAAACTCATGTAGGCATGGAGGAGCACGGCTCGAAGGTTTATACACAGGCAGCCTTTGTTGATTTCCAAGAAGAAGTTAATCACTCTATCAATACTTGTCGAGCGGGGGGGTACGCTTTAAAAGAGGGCCTAGAGGTGACTGTTGTGAAGGATGCAATTAGGAATGTGGATTATGAAGTAGCATATCACCCAGGTATAACTATAAGACTCAATTTTACAGTAACACTGCTCGAGACTTTGAGTTACACAAACTGGTAGTTACACAACAAAAAAAGATACAATTACACAACGTATTAATTAGAGTAACATAAGATAATGAGCACAGTTACAGTTACACAACTTATAAATTACAGTTACACTATGTGTTCTATAGAGTTACATATTTTACTATGTGTTAACTGAGAATATGTGTCCTCTTATTATACCAGATACATGTGAGGCAGTATGCACCTGTAAAATGTTTGAAAGAAAAGGAATTCTATGCCGTCATATCATATGGATTTATACGGGGTATGGGCTTCAATCAATTCCGGAGAATTATATTGCGAAAAGGTGGAGCATGTGCGGGAAAAGATTGAAACTGTTTGACTCTTACGGTGAAAACCCGGAGGACGTTGATATTATTGACAAGGAACATATCCAGATGGCCAGTCTGTGGTCAGAAATTCATGAGACAGTTAGTGTATTACGGGGGCTTGGCGCAGCGGAGGTTGATAATTTATGCAGCTTGATCCGTGATTTCAAGTTGAATATATTACCGTCGTGCTCAACAACGGTGAGTAAACAACAAGAGTTTGAGAACATGCTAGGGATTAAGGCCGGCCAGGAGATTGTTGTATTACCTCCTAAAAAATCAAAAAATAAGGGGAGCGGTAAAAGAATGATATCATGTAAAGCAAAGGCCATTGTCTTGTCAAGTAAACCAAAAAGACTCTGTAATAATTGTAAACAAATGTCCCACCATGATAAGAGGAACTGCCCTAACCCATTTGCGGAGGCTGCACCTGAAGACCAAGGGAAAGAAGAAGAAGAAAAAGAAGAAGAAGAAGAAGAGGAAGAGGAAGAAGAAGAAGAAGAAGAAGAAGAAGAAGAGGAAGAAGAAGAAGACTAGGAGCTATTATGTCGATTATTAGAGATTCAAAATTGTACTGGCAATTATTAGAGATTGAATTTACGTTTTGGCTGGATCTATTATGTCCTATGTTTTTTGGTATATAGCGTCATATTATGACGTTATGAATTAAAATTTAACAGTGACACTGGTTCTCTATTGATGTACTATTTTTTCTGTATTAAAGTTACATTATGCTTTAATCATGTGTCGCTTACTTGGTATTTGTGTTAATGTCGCTGTAGTGTCCTATTATCATATTTTGGTCGTAGGAAAATGGGATGCTCGCTATCACTAACATATGATGGGTTTTATTGATACAGTCACACTCATTATGCACAGAAATAGCACATCCTGCCTTGAACATACCTTTAATAGCTTATTTGTTTTGCTGTTGAAGTCACACTCATTCAGTACTGAAGTTACCCTGGTTGACTTTCATAGTAACACTTTACTTGTAATAATAAACTGATACTGATTTAAAGGAGATACCAAATCATTTTGGAGATGCATTGAAGCAAATGTTGCAATACATAGAAGCAAAATATTTCTTCTAGTACGCTGTGCGGATACCAAATATACATAGAAGCAAATGTTCAAATAAACTGTTCCAATACCAAAATGTTACGAAAATGTTACCAAATATAGATACCTAATATTTCATCTAGTTCCAATACCACAACGTTAAAAACACAGGAGATACCCATCGTTCCTATTTCTTCTTAATAATCTTGTTGATTTTACGCTGTGCGTGAACACGAGTCCAAATGTCATCCTTTTCCACCAAAAACTGGTTGACCTTACCCACAACTTCATCACGTATAGTATTGATATCGGCTAGTATGAGGGCTGCTGTCAGTTGGAATACCAGATAACGGCGGCTGATCTTCCGGCGTAAGTCTTCATTATCAAAAGGATTACCATCATACATCAGCATGTGCATCATTGTGAACAAACCGGACTCTGGCAGATTTGGCGAGGAGCTTTGCCAAGGGAGTTTAATCTGACGGTGTTCAAACATTACCATTTCACTTCCTCTGTCTATCCCCTTTGATTCCAAATAATCGCTCAAAGCCGAGCCCTGCGTGAGATAATGAGTATAATAATAAGAGACAAATAGGCGTATATACACCCAATAGAAGGATACGGTTGTAGCACGCTTACAATCAAAGATGCTAATTTGCAGATCTTGGACTTGTTCGGATCAGGGTGCAGCTGGTGGTCAAGGAGATCGACCGTCCCCTCTTTGGAGTTGAAACACACACATGCAAAATGACCCTTTATGTTGAATGGGACAAAAAGTAAATCTGCATTCAAGTTGAAGACGTCTTGAGAGTCCTGAATGTACAAATCCCACATCTCGTAAAGGTTGTCGAGGATAGTATCATCTTGTGTGGTCTGATCTGCTGATTGAAGAAGTTGATTCAAATACTCCTGTCAAAATAAGGAATTGCAATTACAGTAACTGTTAAAAAGTATTGAAGTAACATACTGACAGCCTTGAAGTAACACACTGACAGCCTTGAAGTAACATATGATAAGGATTACAGTTACAATCACAATGACATAATATAGTAACACACTGACTACGTAGAAGTAACACACAATATGCATTACAGTTACAATCACAATGAACGTATCACAGTGACATAAATACTTAGTAGCAGTCACACATAGTGCACTACAAAGAAAACCGAAATTAAATGAACGTACTACAGTAAATGAAATGATAATTTGTGTCCCAAGAGTTGTAGGTTAAAAAGCGTACCATGTGGCCGATACCGAAGAATGACATTCTTTGAAAGTCATACTCATCTGTTTCAAGACGGTTCATTAGCATCGACCAACACTCGATCACCGCATCGCACAAACTCACGTCAGGTAGCATTGTCAGCATATTGGCCCTGGTAAGGGCAGCATGTCGATTGTAGTACACTAATTGCTCACTGTGGTTAAAAAGACAATCACGCAATTAAATAAAGCTTGCAATTGGGTATAAAACGTAAATAAAAAACAAATTTCATCCACCTACTTGTGTGCGTAATTCCAGTCATCGAGGAAACAATAGTCGACAACATGTTTCCGTAGCGTTTGAACATTCTTTAGCAAGGTCAGGTTTAATCTAAGGGACCTCGCGACAAGAAGCACATTTTCCTCAACATCCCCGCACTGAAGTGTGCACCCCAGACCATCTCCCCGGCCACGCCGCCGACTACGAACACGTGTGTCGTTCAGACTACCCGCTGACCGGATGGGAACTGCCGTAACCTCAGCTTCCTCCATGGAATCGGTGGACCGCATGCGCTTATCAGGTGTACGAGCTAATTCTGTTCCAGCACTTCTCTTGAGGGAGATCGTTATGCCTGATTTCCCGGCCCCAGACATCTGGGATGCCAGCACTGCTTTCGCCGCGGTGAAGTCAGAAACCCAAGACATCACCTCCTCTTTGACATTGTTAATATCACTGAGAATAAGGGTCGCCGCTATCTCTGCCCGGTACAACCCAGTATGCATCATTGTGCCTATGTCACAATCAAACGGCTCCCCGCAAAAGAGCAGCAAGTGAATCATAAGGTAAACACCGCAATCATTAGCAGAATGCCCGCTTCCTTGCCATTTGAACTTAATGTTGTGGATCTGAAACCCGCTCACCTTGGAACCCTTAGCGATACCTTTTTTTACCATGTACTTTCCCACCTCATCACACTGCATAAATGAACAAACGCTAATAAAAGAAACCTTATAGAGTAACAGAACTTAGTCATTATAATTACATAATCTACTAATAATGGTAACGATAACAAACTTTGAACATTAAAGTTACATTTCTACTGCATTACAGTAACACATCTTGAGTAAAAGAGTCACAAACTAATAAATAGTTAAATAAAACAGTTACAGTTACACAACATGTCAATAACAGTTATATACTGTATTAATCAGAGTTACAGTTACACAACTAAAGTTACACATTAGACAGATTACAGTTACAGTTACACAAAGGTACGATAACAAACTAGACAGCTTACATAATGAATTAATCACAGTTACAAACTGAAATAGTTAAATAAAACAGTTACAGTTACACAACATGTTAATAACAGTTACATAATGAATTAATCACAGTTACAGGTACACAAATTAAGTTTTTAAGTTACACATTAGACAGCTAACAGTTACAGTTACACAACATGTAAACAACAGTTACATTACTTCCATATTACAGTAACACATATTGAGCACATCAATTTTTGTGAAAAATAAGATAAATAGCATAGAGACTAGCTATAAAGTTTGCTTTTACCACAAGCCGAGAAATGCCACCGTACGGCAACTTCAGAAGATCATCTTGGTAGTACCTATTGTCAAGGTACTGAATCTGTTCGGACCTGAAGTTAATGCATGCACAACTGTAGTGGTCATTATTGCCAGATAACACTGGGACGAATACCTGTCATTTTAAGGGAAGTAAGTTATTATCAACCAATGCTAGACTTATTGCCCATATTCTGTGATAGATGTACGTACCAAATCAGAGTCAAGATCAAAAGCAGCACAATTCGACTGCATCCATGTATCCCACGAAGAATGTAATTCTGTTCCACGGTCAACAACTTTCCCTTGTTTCATCGCCGTCCAAATTTCAACAGCAATATCCTGTTGGTTCGACGGTGGTGAGAACATATTCGGACTGCATTGTTAATACACACTGAAACCAAAAGGTCAAATAAAACATACAACGTGAGTAAGGCCAAGGAAACATCGGGATATCCTGGACCGTTCCCCGTTCTCCTGCATAATCTGATTCAAGAGTATACACCAGCAGTCGATAACAGAATTCGTTACTTGCATACCGGGTTTCAAGCTTTCCATTTCCACTGTGCGAGGGATGCAGAAGAAATCAGAATACGCCACCAATTGTTCCCTAAATATTACAAAAACACCTCAATTGTATCAACCACATCAAGACTCACTTTAAAGTATAAAAAAAGTCACAGAATTGAGATATTACTGAGTGTAATTGTAAAGAAGAAATAGTGTAACTTTAAAGACCACTGAGTGTTACTTTATATGCCATTGTGTGACAAACAAGCACAATAAGTTTAAATTTGATTATATAAAAGATCAGATAGGTCTAAAGGTCATCATACCCTTTCGGATGAGTATCAGATTCAGCAAATACGTAGTCCATGACTTCTTTGCGCAGGGAGAAAACTGTGGAAAAAGCTTTCTTGTCGCGGCGCATGAACTCTGTGCAGACAAACTGTTCTGGATCAGGAGCCCCACAATCGAGTGAACACCCAAGGTTCTCTGGTATATTCTCCATGCACGGTAGAGGCACCATGGAGTGTAGTAGAAATGGATGGTGGATCATATTTGTCTGCGGGATATAAATGGGCCGCTTAGCTACAGGATCAACCACTTCCGTGGTTTGATTGATAACATCCCCTGCAACAACGGCCGCAACGCTAGTATTGCTCCCCGCTTCCAGATCTACCCCTCCAGTGGGGGCGCCGCCAAAAACTTCATTAATTTCTGCTGTGGAGTAGAGTGTGAAGGGGATTCCACTTGCCCCTAATCCTAAATCGCCGGCAACTTCCCCATGTGATACCGCAGGCCCCCCGACTCTCTTATCCTCAGCTGATACTCCGCCCTCCCCGACCCCTTGAACTTTGGTGTTAGTCGGTGTTGGCTCCTCCGCCCCCGCAGCTACACTCGCAACGTGTTCAACCTCCTCCGTTGTTATTCCAGCCTCATGACCATCCGTGTTGACCAAAACTACTTCGCCACCATCAGGCTCGGTTGCTGCTTTGAATGCCTCGTGTATGTCTGCGGAAGAGTTAAATGAGCTCTGAATCATGTGGGATGATGGGACTTCAGGCTCACCTACGACAAGCTCCTCCTCCACCACAGCTTTAGATTCCTTTACCCCTACAACACGATCAGAATCCTCAACTTCTAGACTTACATCAGCCGAAACATAAGGAGCCCCCAACCCTACAATCATACCCCTGGCGACTTCATCTGATAGACGAAATGCTTCGTCAACGTCTGCCTCACTGTACAGTGTCTCCAAGAGTATTCTTGTCTCTTGTCGTTCTGCACTTCCATCATTCTCTACCCCTCCCGCTCTGAAAGTGACCTCATTTACTTCTACTGTATTATAAAACTCAATATCAAAATCTTCAAATAATTCAGGACCTTTATCCTTTGCTTCATCCAACTCATCAACATTACCGCCCTTTCCGCCTACTACACCAATTTCAGTGCCCACACCCATTGTCTCAAGACCTACATCATCAGTTGCATCTTTAGATAAATCATGCAGCACTCCAGCCACTTGTAATTCAGCGGCGCGCTCAGGCCCGTCTTCTGTTTTTGATTCACCAACAAAGTCTTTAAATTCAGGTGCATTAACAGCGGATTGCTTTAGTTGTAAAGCAATCTGCTCAACATCATTCACGTATCGATTTGTATCCTCATTGTGGAAGAATTGTTGGGTAGTTTGTGACAAGACATGACCTACATGGTCCTTTGATCCAGAAGACAAACGTTTAATAGTGGTTGTTGCATCTGCATACCAAGAGTGGAAGGCAATTGCGTTCCTCTGAATTTGCAAATAAAGCTCATGAAGACCCTGCATTTTTTTTACAGTAACACACCTTTTAAATCAAAGTAACACACCATTGGCATTAAAGTTACACCACTTAGTAGAATCAGAATTACACATTTTACCTTCTAAGAGTAACACAACTTAGTCATTATGATTACATAATCTACCAATAAAGGTAACAATAACAAACTTTGACCGTTAAAGTTACATCTCTTCTGTATTACAGTAACACATATTGAGTATATGAGTCACAAACTAACAAACAGTTAAATATAACTGTTACAGTTACAGTTACACAACATGTTGATACACAGTTACATAATGTATTAATCAGAGTTACAGTTACACAACTTATGTTTTAAAGTTACACATTAGATTGATAACAGTTCCAGTTACCCTCTGAATTTGCAAATAAAGCTCATGAAGACCCTGCATTTTTTTACAGTAACACAACTTGTAAATCAAAGTAACACACAATTGGCATTAAAATTACACCACTTGGTCAGTAAAATCAGATTTACACATTTTACCTTCTAGAGTAACACAACTTAGTCATTATGATTACATAATCTACCAATAAAGGTAACAATAACAAACTTTGACCGTTAAAGTTACATTTCTTCTATATTACAGTAACACATATTGAGTATATGAGTCACAAACTTATAAACAGTTAAATAAAACTGTTACAGTTACAGTTACACAACATGTTAATAACAGTTACATAACGTATTTATCACAGTTACAGTTACACAACTTATGTTTTAAAGTTACACATTAAATTGATCACAGTTACAGTTACACATCATGTAAATAACAGTTACATTTCTTCTGTATTACAATAACATGTATTGAGCACATCAATATTTATAAACAAACTTACATCTACAGCTGCAGTTTTCAACTCCTCATCATCTTTGACACCAGCAGGGAGTTCAATTTGAATAAATTTTTTGGGTCCCGCTGTGATTGAAAGTGGCTGTTCTCCCTCACTAGTAATCGGAATAATTGGATGACTGACCGGCGCTGAACTGGCAATCAGAGTACAACGCGGATACTTTACCATAGACCACGATAACCGTCCCAAACCCTTGTTCTTGTCAATTTCAAATGCACACCGATCCTTTAGTCTGGCCTCGTCCCAATGCTTAATCAATGGCAAATCATGTTCACATGCCTTGCCTTTGTAATCAAACCTTTGGAAATAGGTGATCATTAGAAAGGGAATACACCCAAGCAAATTTGTAGGCGGCCTAAGAGAACTTTCCGCTGCGCTGACCATCCCCTCGAGCACATACGTAAACCAATCGTAATTCTTAATGGCGCTAACATCTTCAACAGCCTTCAGGATCTTCAAATCGATCGAGTTATTGGACGTAGGACACAAGAACGAGGACATGCAAAATAGCACAAACAACCGGCAGAAATCATCGCCGCCTTCTGCGTCCGCCTCCAGCTCATCTAACAATTTCTGAATGGGAATAGGCGCACCAGGTTTGCGTATGTTGTACCTTTCCCGCCACTTTTTTTTAAAGCCGTTGCTTCTATTGTAGATGCATTATTCCCCCGTCCAGTTTGAACAATTTCAAGCTGGTTCGGCCCATAGGGTAACAAAAAGCAATCATGTACGTCATGTTTGGAAACCGTAAACTCTTTTAGTCTACTGGTCCGGAACACATACGACCCATCACTGAACGCATCGAGGAATGGCTCCACGTATGCAAGCGGGAAACTGGAGAACTTCAGCTCGAGCAGTCCCCCAAACCCAATTCTAGAAAGCGCGCGCCGCTTGGCGTCATTAAGCTTTGGGATCAGTTTAAATAGCCTCTTAGCTCTGCACTTAACATACATCGAACCTCCAGTGGGATGTTCCGCTTCAGCTTCAGTGGGCTGTTCCGCTCCAGTAGGCTGTTCCGCTTCATCGGGTGCCATCTGCATTATATAACTAGTTATTACAAGATAAGGCAACCACCAAAACCAAACAAATGACTCAATATGTGAAATAAAGTTCGACCAAATATGAACTTGCTGTTGTGGATTAAAGGTTGTTGGATTAAAGAAGTGACACTGAGGGTTTACACTAAGATCAATTATACAGTAACAATAAATATGGATTACAGATACACAGATTATAGGGGGGAAATACATTGGGACAAAATTTAATTTCTCAATTGATAGGTATTACATTTACAGCACTTATTAATAGCAGTTACATTACCAATGCATCACAGTTACACTTCCAAGAAACACAAATTTAATGGGTGGTTTTACTGATTTGAACCATTAAACCTTGATGTTCCTTAAAGTTACATAAGATATTCATAAGAGTTACACTACCAACGCATCAGAGTTACACTTCACACAAAAATTGGACTTCAATGGGTGGTTTTCTCAATTGATTCAAGTTTGAAGATGAATACAACAAATCAAACATACAACTTGGCAATAAATATGGATTACATATACACAGATTATAGGGGGGAATTACATTGGGAAAACATTTAATTTCTCAATTGATAGGTATTACAGTTACAACACTTATTCATAGAAGTTACATTACCAATGCATCACAGTTACACTTCCAAGAAACACAAATTTAATGGCTGGTTTTACTGATTTGAACCATTAAACCTTGATGTTCCTTAAAGTTACATAAGATATTAATAAGAGTTACACTACCATCGCATCAGAGTTACACTTCACACAAAAATTGGACTTCAATGGGTGGTTTTCTCAATTGATTCATGTTAGATAAATTACAAAAGTAGTATCAAAAAGGGAATATTGTTTTGACCCAATATTCAATCCGTTGAAGTTTGAAGATGGATAAAACAAATCAAACATACATGATTAATGTTTATACCCTAATACTGGAAATAATCTTAAAACGGAACTAGTGTTACTCTAATTATGAACCCTAATTATGAAAATGGAAATTTAAACAACTTGTCATATCAGTTACTTAAATCTATTTCACAAAAAGCAGAAAATGCTAATATTATTGGATGAAATACAGGATAACAAAGGTAATTTACAGTTTCAATTATTATTAATGGCACAAAAAAAGTGTCAAAAACAGTTTGAATTAAAGTGTCAAACAAGGTAATATTATCGGATGAAATACAGGATAACAAAGGAATACAACAAAGAAAGATGGTGAAGATTACCTCGAATAACAAAGGAATTAAGGGGCGTTTGATGGAGATGAAAGAAATTAATTATGGAGATGAAAGAAAGCAGTTTGATGGAAAAGAAGAAGAAGTGGAAAAGAAGAAGTGGGCGGTTTGACGGTTTGATGGAAAAGAAGAAGAGAGCAGTTTGAAATATTGAATGTTGAGTGTTGGTTTGATAGAGTGTTTGCATGAGAATAGAGGAAGTGGGGTAACGTGTAATGATGGCCTGCATGGATAACCGGGATTAAGAGCTAAGGGGATGGCTAAATGAGGGTTATCAGTTATAGGGAGGTGAGAGGTTAATTGTCATTTCAATTAAAATACAACTTGTTTGTCCTTTTCCATTTGATCTCATCCACCCATTTCATTGATCCAATGGATGCAATTGGGACTCAAGGACTCTACACATACACAAGGACTCAAATGATCTTTGCTCTATATATATATATATATATATATATATATATATATATAAATGAAATCAGGTAAGTCCACCTTTTTAGGTTAAGTCCTAATTTACACTGTTGGATCAAACAAACCAATGGACAGGATTAAAACAAAATTGAAAACCTAAGTATAAAAGCTTCCCAACCCACCCAAACCCTAACCACTTTCAAAATCTCACACAACCAGCCTCCCTCTTCTCTCTCTTCTTTCTCTCTCCCATTCTCTCACAAAATCGCCCCTCCACGCCGCCGCCTGCACGCCGCAGCCACACACCCTCTCTTCTCCTCCATCAGCCTCCGTCGTCACTACAGCCACCACGGCCGCCTCTCCTTCTTCGGCCGGCGCCCTCTTTGCGCGGCCCCCCTTCTCTCTTGGCCTTCTCCCGCCGCCTTCCTCATCCCATGTGCCTCCTCCCGGCCACACCTCTTCCTCCCTCATCCCCTCTGCCTTCGGTCACGACACCGCCTCCCCCAACCCCTCTGCCTTCTTCCGGCCTCACCGTCGCCTTCCTTATCCTGCCTCTTTCGGCCACCACCACTATATATCATATCTGAAAAAAAAAACACTACCACCGCCTCTTTTCTTCTCCTACTGTCGCTTTCTTCCTCCTCCGTCGACTGACCACGAGGCATCTTCTCCTCCCTCTTTCAGATCTGTTTTTTATGTGGTACGTTTGTGGTGGTGGTGTGTTAGAGAGGAAGGGTCTCGGAGTGGTTGTTGGTGTCGTGGGGTGGGTTCCTTGTCTCTCTCTTTTTTTTTTCAGATCTAGGTTGATGATTGTGTGTTAGAAAAGAGGGATGTCGTGGTGGGGCGGTTGGGTGATGGTGGTCGGGTTTTTTTCTTTTTGGATTTGTGTCGTGGTGGTGGTGGGTGTGTCATGGTGGTGGTCAGTGTCCTGGTGGTCGCTGATTGGTGGCGTGGTGGTCTCCGGCGCAGACTGTGGTTACATACACTTGAACTAAAGTTACACCATAAAGTACTAAAGTTACACCATAAAGGACTAAAGTTACGATAAATTAGACTAAAGTTACAAAACATTAGACTAAAGTTACATTTTTAAAGAACTAAAATTTCATAAAGCTGGACTACAATTGCATAAAATTGTACCAAAGTTACAAAAAATTAGACTAAAATTACAAAAAGTTAGACCAAAGTTACATGAAAATTGACTAAAGTTGCATAAAGTTTGATTAAAGTTACTCAAAATTTGCATAATTTCAAATTAATATATTCAAAATCAAATTATATTACATAATTTCATATCTTTATATGCAAAATGACCTTAAAAAACTAAAGTTACACTTGAAAAAGACTGAAATTACACTCGTAAATGAATAAAATTACTTAAGTATTTCATAAAATTACAAAAACTAAAATTAATATATAAAATACATTATATTAACTTAAAGTTACACTATTAAAGGTTGAAGTTACACTAAAAAATGAATAAATTAGATAAAGTTACACTGTCAAAAGTTGAAGTTACACTCGTAAAATAATAAAGTTACAAAAATTTGTCATAAAGTTACAAAAATTATGTTCAAGTTACAAAAATTATGTTCAAGTTACAAAAATTCAAATCTTGTATTAATTAGTGGTACTTGAGTGTCTTTAATGCTTTTAATCTCATATATCCATCTCTTGTATAATCTAGTGGTTTAGATGAGGACTTAGGGACTCAATCAAAATGGTGGACTCATCTGAACTTATCTCTATAGAAATGAGATCAGGTAAGTCCACCTTTTTAGGTTGAGTTCCTAAGTCTTATGTTGTATGTTGATTTTATTAAAACAAAATTATATATATATATATATATACGCCGACTTAATTTTATTGATAAGTTGTATGTTGATCTCCATTTCTTATGTGCATTGGTCAAGACTAAGAACAAAACTACTACTTTGGTTCATGCTTGAGCTAGAAACACAAGAGTTGTATATTTCTACTACATTGCATTGGTTCTTGCTTTTTGTGTCTGTGATATGTACTATTAACAAAATTGTGTTCCTGAGCATTGCTATCAGGCTCTCGCTATGCCCTATTCCATTACTTAGCCTATGTGATATGATCTTATAGTCAATCACCAATCCTCTATATTACCAATGCAATTTTTGGTGTATTTTCTTTATTAATTCAGAATGTTGGCTCCCATTTTGAGATGGGAAATGCCAGTGTTCTTGGTCCTGTCTCGCTAAGTAGCCTGAATGAAGGAAAGCGAGACTTGACGAGGCATAAATGGTCCTATTAGGTTATTCTCCTTGCTGTAACCATTATACAATAGCCTTTCACATTCCAAATACTACATTTGTTCCATTTATGTTAGTGAATATATAAAATGTATTTGCAATTGTACGTTTACCATTGATTGATATACCCCCGATAAAAAGTAAACGAATGATACGGGCGTAGAATGTTTATCAAAGCTGACATCTTCTTCTGACTACCAAATAGGATGTCATGGAGGGAGTAATGAAATTCTACGACTTTGTACAGATTGCTCTTAGAGGTGAATTAATGAATCTTGATTCACTTAGGATGTATTTGGATAGGAGAATTTGGAGGGAAAAGAAGGAGAGATCCTTAAAAGCCTTGGTATGTTTTTGTGAGAAGAGATGCTTAAAGTATTTTTCTCAAAGAGTGTGTTGAAGACATAAACATGCAGGCCATTGTCAAAGCCATCAGTATTAGTTGTTACGGAGTATTTACTAATGAAATCTGAGAAAAGCAAAATTGGCTATGGTTTAAGTAACCTTTTTTCACTGTAATTTTTCTTTTTTGGAAAAAAGCAATAATTTACATGAACTTATTTTACAAATTTAATAAATGAATTTATTTTTAAAAATTAAAAACAATCCCGTGAATTTTCACGGGTGTTACACTAGTTCTCACTAATGACAGAATATTCGTTTTCAATAAAGACGAGTTGGGTTGCCTCTCACAAATAGCCAAGTGTGTAAGCAAGTGGACAAGTACTACGGTAGGAATTCAACATTTTAATCCTTTTATTTAAGAAATGGGTTTATTAATTTACGGTCTACATTGTTACACGAAAAACAACGAACATGTATAGGATGATTGGCTAGTATCGAGTTTCAGACGTTTCAACACCACTATCTCACATGCCCTTATATAAGAATTGCAATTCATCATCTCATTTTCCGTAACATGATTCAATCATATAGCCCAAATATGTGCAAGGTTGGGTGATGAGTTTTTAAATTTTATGTGATAATTTTGGTAAGTTACTATCGTTTTATCGGAGCTTGATTTAAGGCAGCCCTCTATAATTCTTCGCTAAAAAACACAATCACATATCACAGTAACCGAATTTCACCGCAACATAGTAGGCAAAGGGCCAGAGTCAATAAGACTTGTACAATTGTACTTATAAGGTACGTTGTGGGTCGAAGCTTGTCCACACCAAGATCACCCTTGTAACTGTCATACTTCGTAATTACTTCTACACCAAAATTAACGACACGTTAAATAGACATCACGGGAAATAGGACGGTTGTTTCATCGCTGTAGGACCTTAGCCACAGCTCTACTGTAATTACTTCTTCCAAAAAATTGAATTCAATGTTTTAGTAGTCAACAAAATAGGGAGAAGATTTATGCAGTTTACCCCCCTCATTTAAGAAATTATAATGACAGTCTCTACTGCAGATACACTAGATGCTGGTGTGTTTCAAGATAACATTTATTAGTTCCAGTATTCGGAAAAGACTATTTCACCCGTTACTCAAGAGTTTCACCCACATATGGCGTTCGTGTACATCAGAGTTTCGTCTATTAGTAGCTCTAAACACAAATTCTGGGACCTATTTGATCTATATATCGATAGAAAACGTGTTGGGGACTTTCCCACCCATCAAAAACCGAGTATGAAGGCCCGTCACTCCCATATCTTGACACACTTGTCGTGGCTGGCAGAAGCGAACGTCCCAGTGGCGGTAGATGCAGTCAAGGACGTGACTAGTCCTTCATGCGCTATTACAGTCATTGTTTTGTTTTCCACCATATGCCAAAGTTCCAAATTCTGGCAATGTAACGAAGGATATTTAGCCATAATATATAAATAAAATACAGGCTGACAGCTACAAGAATGTAAATCTATTAGAAGTAGGCCTCACAAATGGATTATTTAGGTAGGTCGCGTAGGGTAATAAACACAGCACTCAAGTTGGGCTTGTTACCTGATCAATGATAGTTTGATCACTGTACGCTAAGTGTTTACGGGTCTTCCCGAGAGGTGGGCATGTGGCTATCAATGTTACTAGCTAAATAAAGTATAAAAATTCTATTATTCGGTTTGTGATTATGATGGAATAAAGCAAAAGGGGTTCACTAATCTCTTATTATTATGAGCTAGCAATCATTGATGCAATGCTCGATACAATTCTCAGTATGGGTTATCTAAAACCCACCTTTATATGTTGGCAATTGGCAAAACAAAGGTAAATCTGCTTACACCAGTCACACTACACCCCGCCGTTTGCAAAAATCATGAGACACTACGCTAATGTTATTGTCACTGTAGTCATTTTTGGGGGGTTGGGTAGTTTTGGCCTTTTGGGTCAAATTAGTTCGAGATTGAGCTTATTCCATGTTTCTCCGCTTGAATCCATTGAGTAAGGTCAAGACAACTTTGCCAAGTCTGTTTCGAGGATATAGAAACTCAGAGAAATTATGTGCAGAAAGAAACTTGCCTGGTAACAGCCGATGATAAGCAGAGAAGGGAAGACCGGGTGGAATACACAAGTGTTAAACTTATTGCCATTGCTATTTAGTTCATGCAGGCATTGCCATTTGCTACCCGATGAACCAACTCTCCACACTCTGACCATGTCCTCGCTCAAACATGCCAGACGTTCGCCAGAAGGATGCCAACAGATGGAATGCAATTTTTTTGCATGGCCCTAACACGTGAAATTATGCAATCAATTATTGTTCTTTTTCTATACTAAAACATACGCATCTAACATGGCATTTGTAAGTTAATCATGCCAAGCCAAAAGCTCACGTGATTTACAGACAGAATGACGAATCATTGCAATAAAAGAAGATGAGAAAAATACACAGGCAAATGCATGAATACAGATCATCACCTGTAACTGCTCAATGCATCTGAAGCTCTCTATATCAATTATTTTAACATGTGAATCTGAAGCAGCCGCAAGATATTTCGCAAAAACAGGCTGAAATCTGACCATTACTGTAGCTCCCTGGAGAAAAACAACACATAAGGAAGAAGAAATGGGAGTAAACTCTCTTTTACCAATAACATTTTGTTTTTTTAATGTTAAGGGAGCCACAAAGGCAGGTTTGATGCTAACGAGTTATAACACACGTCATGAGTATCACCGCTCAATAACTTTACGGGGTGACATCTGCATCAAACAAGAAGATGAGAAATCAAATTCAGAGCATTGTTCTATTCCAATACCTCTAAAACCTTAGGACAGCTGCCCTTTTTAATACTCCAGATCCGTATCTCGCCATTTGAATCATTAGAGCAGATAAGATCCTCTTCGATTGGATGGAAATCTAATGACATGACAGATGTGGAGTGGCCTGTGAAATTTCGAAGGGAATAGCCCTGCTGTAAAGAGATTTTACATTATCTAGTTAGGAAACATACAAGCTTCAAGGCATCAATAGAAATAAAAAACAAAAAAGAGTATAATTTCCCATCTTTGATATAGAGAGCTGATACAAGAAAGCCTAATATAAGAAAACAAATGAGAATAAAACCAAGAAACTGCCAACGAAGTGACTAGCCACATTTAAAGATTAAGCAAAGGTCTTTCAGTAACACACTTAGGCTTAAGCCTGGCTCATTTCGGTTGAATATTGTCGAGTCACTCAGGTAAGGGATTGGGTAGTAGACTTGCACAGAAACATCTATATATACCATCTAACACTACGATGGAAGCAAAACCAACACGGATTCAGTTTCACAAAAAACGGAACGAAGAAAGTAATAAATATACTAACATTATCAGAATCCCAAACGCGAACAGTTTTGTCGAACGATGACGTCGCCAATCGTGACATGCTTGGACTAAATCGAACATCTGTTATCATATGAGTATGTTCCTCGAGAATAGATTTATGCTTTTGACTATCAGTGAGCCACAGCACAGCCTGCGCAATGTTTCAATCATCAGCTTGTAAATCCGGCACAAGTAGGCGATTAGCAACAGGTGACTAGATCTAACAATCACTAACCTTCTTATCATGGCCACCGGTGGCCAGCAGTTTTCCGTCAGCAGAGAAATGACAACAGTTGACTTTACTAGTGCTGGCCTGAATACTTGCTTTCTGCTTGACTGTAAAACCTGTGACTGAAAAAGATAAGGTATGTTCATTAAATGACTAGATGCATCCTCGAATTGTTATCCCTCCATCCAGTCATCCATTTGAAATCACTACAGTTACTTTCGGCCCCAAGTTTTTGGAGAAGAAAAATACTTTGTTGGGTTGTAATGGTAGCCACAAGAGGGCAGTTTTGATGCCATAGTTATTTGAGAGGGAAAAAAATTCAGTGTGCTACAGAATACTGGGACCCACTCTCACATGGGCGAGTTTTGTGGGTTAGTTGTTACCCGAAGTAGGAATAATCTAAAAAAAAGCAAGTGCAGTGGATTCCAATTAATGGAAGAAGTATATACTTTGATAAAAAGTTTTCTACCTTTGCTTTCTTCCATATTCCGACTAATAGCATCCCTTGCATCCCCCTCTTCGTGAGACAAGAATGATGCAACATTATCATCCAAAGTTGCATCATCGTCAAATCGGTTCACATCAGCCTGCACATCCAATACATTAATAAATAACAAGATCAAAACCTACATATGACACTTCTAGAAGTTTTTTATAACATTATTCAATTGATTCGAGTAGTCGAACTTTCACAAGAACCACCATCGGCCTCGTTCAACCATGTAATAATAACATTACCCCGGTGCCTTAAGGGATTCCACAATGAGGGTAAAGGGGGTCATATGTACGTAACCTCACACCTGGGTTTAGTTTCCTAATTGATCCATAATCAAAATTTCTGTGATAATTGCTAGTTGTAAAAAGAAGCGTAGCTAACTTAGTGTTTCACTTTGCTTTAATCCATCCTAACCCAAAGCCTAGAAAACTAGAAGTCTTTGGCTCCAATGGAATTGGAAACATGCTTACAACCTTAGGATGTGATAAATGCTTACTAGTTGATTCGGAGCTGATGTAAGCGTGCCTACACTATCAGAGCCAAACATAAGTGGCGGCCTCGAAGAACCACCACTATGTGGTAAATTTGACATGGACATAACATCACCCGGTGTGTGCGTTGATGGCGTTGAAGGTGCTGAACTGGGTGAAGGGCCTGTCGTATTTGCCGTGCCCGAGCTATTAGCAGGGCCCGAGGATGACATTGGTTGCTTCCTCTTCCTCCCCATCTGACCTTTTGAAGCCTAGAAACCCAATTGACAAAAATAAATTATATGGAAATCAAGCAGGGAAGAATATAAACTTGAACCCAACAACCACGCTATCCCTGCTAAACTTTAGCAAATATCACAAGAAACTCGCAGAGATTATTAATGTATTTCTTCTAAATTCAAACA
>JAIUZE010015296.1:0-33643 GCA_022085475.1 Heliosperma pusillum
ATGAGGCACCCGAGTGACCATCAATCTTGTTTCTTCTTGGATATCTTTGAGCCATTAGCGAATCAAATGTATAAACTTTGTGATAGAGACCCACTCGAGGTAGCTTTAACTAACCCTATGGAAGAGGAAGGTTTGCGTTTGTTGTTGGCCTTTGATGTGCAGGAATGTCTTGAAGAGTTGGAGAGGGAAGAGCCCATAGAAACATATGAGGAGCTCAACGTCATAGAGATGCTGAAAACAGGGCAAGGCAGTGCTCGACGCAGCCTGCGTCACACGACGCAGCCTCCGTCACACGACGCAGCCTGCGTCGTACGACGCAGCCTGCGTCACTGGACGCAGCCTGCGTCCTGCACTGGCGAACCTATCCGAGTTGTTTGCTTTGAGTATTCCACTCCACAAGCCCCTCCCTTCCATTATCCAACCTCCTAAGGTCGAGTTGAAGACCCTCCTAAGCCATTTGAAGTACATCTTTCTAGGGGACAAGAACACCCTACCACTTATCATTTCAAGCACACTCACCGAGGACCAAGAAGACAAATTGGTATCACTACTTGAAAAGCATAAGGAAACATTTGGGTGGAGCATAGCGGACCTAAAAGGGATAAGCCCGGTGACTTGCATGCACAAGATACGGCTTGAAGTGGATGCCAAACCGGTCCGACAATCCCAAAGGAGGCTCAATCCACCCATGGCGGAGGTAGTGCAAGAAGAGGTAATTAAGCTATTGCAAATGGGTATCATATTCCCTATTTCCGACTCTCGTTGGGTTAGCCCAACTCAAGTCGTACCCAAAAAGGGAGGAGTGACGGTAGTCAAGAATGCACAACGAGATTTGGTCTCCACCCGACCACAAACCGGTTGGAGAGTGTGTATTGACTACCGCCGCTTGAATGCGGTTACATTGAAAGACCATTTCCCGCTACCATTTATTGATCAAATGTTAGAAAGACTAGCGGGAAAAGCTTTCTATTGTTTCCTTGACGGGTACTCGGGGTATTTTCAAATCCCAATCGCACCCGAGGACCAAGTCAAGACCACATTCACATGCCCATTTGGTACATTTGCTTATCGTCGTATGCCCTTTGGTTTGTGTAATGCACCGGGAACTTTTCAACGGTGCATGTTGAGTATTTTCTCCGACTATGTAGAAAGGATCATAGAAGTATTCATGGACGATTTCACCGTCCATGGGGACTCCTATGATGCATGTCTAAAACACCTTGCTCTTGTCTTAGAGCGATGCCAAGAGTCCCATCTCATTTTAAACTCCGAAAAATGTCATTTCATGGTGACTAGTGGCATCGTTTTAGGACATGTAGTGTCGGAAAGGGGGGTTGAGGTGGATAAGGCTAAGGTTGACATTATCAAAACCTTACCTTATCCCTCTAACACCCGAGACATTAGGTCTTTTCTCGGACATGCCGGTTTCTACCGGAGATTTATTAAGGATTTTTCCAAGATTGCTAACCCTTTATGCAAGCTTTTGCACAAAGAAGCGGAATTTGTTTTTGATGACAAATGTAGGAAAGCATTCAATGACTTGAAGGAGAGATTGGTCACCGCACTAATTATTCAAGCACCACGATGGGATCTTCCATTTGAAATCATGACCGATGCAAGTGACTATGCATTGGGAGTGGTTTTGGGTCAAAAGAGTGACAAGGGACCCCATGTGATCCAATATGCTTCTACCCTCTTGAATGATGCTCAAAAGAACTATTCCACGACGGAGAAGGAATTCCTTGGTGTGATTTATGCTCTAGAAAAATTCCGATCTTATCTCTTGGGCACAAAGGTGATCATCTACACCGATCATGCCGCCATTAGATACCTTGTGGCAAAGAAGGATGCAAAGCCAAGGTTGTTGAGATGGATCCTTCTTCTAAGTGAATTTGATGTGGAAATAAAAGACAAGAAAGGAGTGAAGAATGTGGTGGCGGATCATTTGAGCCGGCTAAACCATGAAGGAAGACCATCATGCCCTCTTGAGGAGGTTGAAGGAGGTCTCCCTCATGAGTCACTTTATGCTATACAAGTGGAAGAGCCATGGTATGCTACCATGGTCAACTATTTGGTGACAAAGCGGCTTCCAAGCCATTTCTCTTCTCATCAAAAGAGCAAAGTCAAGTCCGATGCCAAGTACTATACATGGGATGATCCTTACTTGTGGAAATTTTGCCAAGATCAACTTGTGAGAAGATGTGTGCCCGAGAGTGAAATTCCTTCCATCTTACATCATTGTCATGACTATGCTTGTGGAGGACATTTTGGGCCACAAAGAACCGCTAGAAAAGTGCTTGAATGCGGTTTCTTTTGGCCAAGCCTTTTTAAAGATGCCCACAAATTTGTAAAGACTTGTGACCGATGTCAAAGGGTGGGGAATTTGACAAAGAGAAATGAGATGCCACAACAACCTCTTCTATATTGTGAGATCTTTGATGTGTGGGGAATTGATTTTATGGGCCCTTTTCCAAATTCCGGTGGTTATTTGTACATCCTCTTGGCGGTGGACTATGTATCAAAATGGGTTGAAGCAATTCCTACCCGCACCGATGATGCCAAGGTAGTAGCCATTTTCATTCAAGAGAACATATTCTCTCGGTTTGGCTTTCCAAGGGCTATCATTAGTGATAGGGGGACCCATTTTTGCAACAAGGTGATTGGAGGCCTTCTCAAGAGGTATGGGGTGAATCATAAAATTTCCACGGCCTACCACCCACAAACAAACGGGCAAGCCGAACTCTCAACCGTGAAATTAAAGGAATACTTGAAAAGACGGTGAATCCGGATAGAAAGGATTGGAGTAAGAGGCTAGTTGATGCATTGTGGGCATATAGGACCGCTTTCAAAACCCCCATTGGCATGTCCCCATTCCGTCTCATCTATGGCAAGGCTTGCCACCTCCCCGTGGAGGTTGAGCACAAAGCCTATTGGGCTATCAAATCTTTCAACCAAAACCAAGATGAGAGCGGTATGCACCGAAAGCTTCAATTACAAGAACTTGAAGAAATTCGCCAAGATGCTTATGAGAACTCTTCCATCTACAAAGAGAAAACAAGAAGATGGCATGATGGGATGATAAACCGTAGAGTTTTCAAGGAAGGTGATAAAGTTCTTGTGTTCCAAAACCGGTTTAAGCTCTTTCCGGGCAAGTTGAGGTCAAGATGGTTTGGACCTTACACCGTCAAGAAAGTGTTTACCCATGGAGCTATTGAAGTGGAGGGGCCCGGGGATGGAAAGCTCCTCAAGGTGAATGGCCACCGTCTCAAACACTACTTCCAAGGATGTGCCCGGGAGGGGGAAGAGGAGGTCTTGCTTGAAGACCCCATTTATCAAAGTTGAAAAGCTTGAAATAGCTAAGTCGAGCCATCGACTCTAAATAAACGGCAAAACATGTACATACTCTATCCTTGTGAATATTTCTTTGAAGTTTCTTTGTTAAAACTTAGCATTTGAGTTGTTTTTAGTTAGTTAGACTTTGCATCAAACAAAATTTTTTGAAGTTACTAACGGTTTTGTGAAGTTTTACGAGTTTTTGGCCGCCTCGGGATGCGTGCCACGGATGAAAAGTTCGGGAATCGATGGAATTTGGATATTGGAGGTTATTATGGGCCATTGGAGTGAAATTGAAAGTATGGGGGTGTTTGGAACACTTAGCCAAATTTTGGCTAAGTGCAAAAGGCAAGGTGATCCGGCACTGCTCGACGCAGCCTGCGTCGTATGACGCAGCCTGCGTCGAAAGAGGATTTCAGTATTTTGTTTTCCCTTTACCCGTGTTCTTCATAAAACAAAAGCCTCATCTTCCTCTTTCAGTTTTCACGAAAAAGACACCAAAACCAACCCCAATCCCTCAAAAATCCATCTTTCTCACTCGAATCTTCGAAAACTTTCATCAAAATCAATCCAATTCTTCATCCTAATCATTTTTCTACCTTCTATAACCCCAAAATCAATCTCATTCACTCAAAATCTCAGAAAAATCCGTCTTAAAAACCTAGATTTTTTTTCCCTCAAATTCGTTTTTTTTTTGGGTCTTTAGTTGGGTTTTTAAGGCTATTTGTCGAATTCCTACCTATTCTAATCATCAAGGAGCTTGAATCTTGTGGAAAAGCAAAGGTATAACTTCATACTCGACTTTTTCATTATTCTTCAAGTTTTTGCTCGAATTAGGCTAGAATTAGTCTTAGGTTGAGTTCCCCCTTTCCCTTGCTTGATTGTGTAGTTAGGATTGGACAAAGTTTTCTGAGTAAGGTAAAGAAATTCAACAAACACTAGCTTTTTGAGGTGTAGAAATTGTTGCACACCAAGTGTTTGTTGAATTGCTTGAGTGAAAAACCTTTCGAGTGATTGCTTGTTATTATTGTAGTGTGTTGTTTGTTACATTTTGCAGAAATGGCACCAAAGATCTCTAAGTTGTTTGGCAAAGGTAAAAATAAGAGGGCCGCGGTGAGTGAGCCCGACACCGAGGTTGAAGCGGTGTTCATGGGCTATGAGAGGATGCAAGCTCAATATAAGAAAATTTGGGATCAAATATCCACTCACCCTCTTGTAGCCACCAAGTTCTTTTGCCCAACCACCCTCCATGCCTTAGGCATGTTCAACTTGACAAGGGACATGCTAGCTAAAGTAGGGCTAGAGGCTTATCTCGAGCCAAACTCCTGGGATTACACCTATAGGAGTTTCGCATACGAGTTTCTAGCAACCTTGTCGGAGTTGGATGTGCCCGAAGGTGAGGAGAAAGCCTACCGATTCCGATTGAACCAAACTTGGCATAATGCCCCAACTTCCGAAATCCGTCAAATCCTAAAAATCACCAAGCAACCCGAAGACATTAGGTGCCCAAGGGGCAAAATGCATATGATGTGGGGTAGCATTACCAGTGACCACGGCCCGTCTAAGGATGCCAAACTATCAACCATCACCCACCCCGTCCTCCGCCTAATTACTAGGTTCCTTACCACCATTTTCAACTCCGCGGGAGAACCCACCAAGGTGCTGGAGAATATCCGGCTTTGTTTGTGAACTATGCTTCCGGAGGGGGTAGGGATCCCGGATTGGGCCGATTTGTTTTTGAGAGCTTGCATCAAGCATAGGCAAAAATCGGCAAGGGCAAGCATCCATTGTGGGGGGGTGATTTCTTTCTTGGTAAGGCATTATGAGGGGGGCATTGGAAATGATCAAGCGGTGAACATATGTAGGGGGTTGACGAGGTACAACCGTCTTGGGCTAGAATAAGTTCACATGTTCAAGACTAGCAAAGAGCAACCCTTGAAAGGGTTTTGGTTGGGAAGTGACGGGCTAAGCTACATGAAGTTGCCTATACCTCAAAACAATCCTTTACCTAGAGGACCCGCGGCATGGGATTTTGAGTGTCCTAGGGAGGAGAGTTTGGGGGTAAGTAGTGCGGAGGAGGAGGAGGTAGAAGAAGTGCCTTTGAGGCAAAGGAGGGTAAGGAGAGAAGGTGGTGAGGGAAGTGAGCATTTGAGAGAGGAGATCGAGATCCTTGCAATTGAGCAAGGCCCTTCCCACACCACAAATTTTGAACACCAACAACAACAACAACAACAACAACAACAACCACCACCATTCCATTTCCAATCACCATTCCAAAGCCACCATGATACCGACACCCCCATGTTTGATGCGGAGGGTCGTTCTAGCACACCCGTGGAGCCATGGCAACAACAAATGGCTAACTATTTTTCTAGCACCAACGACGTCTTGGCACACATTAGTGGGAGGGTGGATGCCTCAAACACTTGGCAACAATTACAAGGAGGTAGGCTTGAGACTTTGGATGATTGGCATAATGTTGTGGAGGAGAGGGAGAGATTGAGAGGGGAAGCCGAGAGGGCTCAAAATGCGGAATGGAAGAGGATGCTAGACGGGCAAGAGGAAGCCCGCCTTTGGAGAGAACAACAAGATCAAAGGTTGAAAGAGCAAAATGAAATGTGGGCCACCCAAAATGCTTGGAGAGAGCAAGCTACGAGCCACTTTAACGTTCAAAATGAGCGCCACCACACCTATCTTCAAGACTCCTATGAAGATGCGGTGGCACAAGAGGACGTCTATGGCTTGGCTAGCTCTCTCTTTGGGATGTCCATGCAACAAAACCCGGGCTACCCTTTTCCTTACACCAAAGCAACCCTTGATGAAGGCATGGAGCAAAGAAGACGGATTAGAGAAGAAAGGGATAGGAGGAGAAACCGAGGAGGTGCCTCGGGGTCTTCTCCTTTCGACAATTGATGAGGTAACATTTTTCTTCTCTCCTACAATGAGGACATTGTATATTCTAAGTGTGGGGGAGAAGATTGTACATAGTTAGTTTGTTTTTGATGCATTGTATTTTTATATGTCTTTATTTTGAAGAAAAAAAAAAAAAAAAAAAAAGAGAAAAAGAAAAGAAAAAAATTGAAAATCCCGGCTAGGTGAAAACCCACAAGGGTGGGCACCTAGGCAAGATTGGGAAGGTGGCCGAGGACGGAATGAAAACCCGGAAGGGCATTCCGGGCAAAATGAAGAATCGAGTTGCGAGCCACCAATGAGAGGAAAGGAAAAGCTAAGGTGAAAACCCGAAAGGGCACCTTAGGCAAAATGAGGGATTTTCAAGAAAAAAATGGAAAAATGAAAAAATGAAAAAATTTGAGCATAATTCTTCCTATGATGAGGATTTTGGAGGAATAAGAAGGGAGTGATAAGGAGGAAATTGGAAGGAGGCTAGCTTAGGACCCCATTTATTTTTATTTTTGAGTCACAAAACTTTGTTTCAAATTGATGGATTTATGTTGGTGGTCGCTTGGTTGTGCAAATTGTGAAGTTTGAGGCCAACCAAGTAACCATGATTTGCATTAGTGGAGTAATAAGGGGGTGATATAAGGAGTGGATTTGTATGGAGGTTGTTGAGAAAGACCATCTCGCTATGCCTTGGGATAAGGCAAAGATGGTTATACTACTTTATTTGGAGCTATAAGGAGGGAGGAGTTGATTTGAGTCGGAGTAGGTGGCATGTCGTGTCTTTAGTCTTGAGGGATGATATAAGGAGGGGGAGTGAGAGAAGAGTGTCACAAGAATTGAGTCTTTTTATTTTGTTTTTGTCATGGCTGGATTGTTTAAGAGGGAGTATAAGAAGGGTGTAGCGAGGGAAGAGAGGTCAATGCCTCCACACACACTTTGTTGGGCTCGTGTCATTTATGCTAATCTCGAGTTTTACTCGGGACGAGTAAAAGTCCAAGTGTGGGGGTGTTTGACAACGTCAAATATTGTCGTGTCTAGTAGTAATTTTTAGAGTCTTTCGTTCTACTTTTTACGGGTCATTAGCTATGTTTTATGTTAATTTTAGTTTTTGTAATAATGTTAGTATTTAGTATTTTAAGTCAATTTTGAGAGTCAAATCCCGAAAGTCAATGAAAGTCAAACCCGAAAACCCGAGACCCAAAAACCCGGAACTTGAAGTGGGCTAGCAATGAATCACCAAGGTTTGAAGACAAAGCCCAATGGGTCAATGGAAGTCAAGGCGGGGTCAATATCCATGGGGTCAACGAAAGTCAAGAAGGAAAGCAAAGGAAAAATTTGGCAGCGCTCGACGCAGCCTGCGTCATCTCTCAGCACGGGTTTTCTTCGTTTTCTCGTCTTGTCTTTTGGAAGCCCACCTTTCAAGGCCCCTAGGTTTGCGGACCAAGGGTATAAAAGAAGAAGACTGAAGAGAGAGAGGGCATCAAGCATTCATACATTGAAATATTATATTTTCCTTAGAATTCTCTCTTTTTGTTCTTCAACTTTGGCTCTTGTAATGAGTTTTTACTTAGAAATTGGTTGTAATATGAAGACTATGGGTAGCTAATCTCCTTTTGCTTAGTGTAGTTTGAACAAGTTCTTCCCTTTTAGCATTGTAAGACCTTTTTAATCCTTCCTTCTCTATTTAATTCCATTTTCCTATGTTTGAATTTCATTGTTGAATGAATTGTTGTTAAGACTAACCATCTTAGTAATTGTTTGTTTGATTAAATTGCTTTGTCTTGATGAATTTGGTTGATTTGTCTTGGTATTTGTTGAAGCAACTTGAAAGATTGTAACTTTGGTTTAAAAGTTGGAATCTTTTGAGTGGAATTTGGATTATTGTGTATTTAGGACATGGTTTAATGTTTTATTACATGATTCTAGCATGTTTCTATGGTTTTGTGCTTAAAGCTTGCATCTTTATTTATGCTTATGGTTTAATAAGTATGGGTTTAGTTGTATTGAGTCATTTATGGATGGTTTAATTCATGGTGGCTAGTTCTTAGAATTTGTAATAGATAATTAGAGAAAGGAAGGAAAGAAGGGTCTTTACTATGTTGATTGTGGGGGGACTTGGGATAATTACACTAAGTTATTTCTCCTTATTTGAATCTTTGAGTATTTAGTTGTTATTGGTAATTTTAGACTTGATAATCATTTCTCATGAAAAACTCTCTCCCTATTTGTTATCTACATGTTTACCATTGTGAATATCATAGTTTGTAAGTAATTCAAGTCTTTGTTTCAATTAGTGTCTTAATTAGTAATTAGTGTTTTAATTTGTGATTAGATTAATTAATTTGTTTAATCGGTTTTTAGCAAGAGTCTAGATTAGATTTTTAGCATTCATCGCCTTCCCTTGGGTTCGATCCTTGTCTTACCCTTACTACCCTTTACTTAGGTTGGTTTGAGTCTAGATTTGGTTTTATAAATTGTTATTTGGCATAGCTAATTTGTGGAATTAACGACACCGTATTTTAGCATCGTCAGTACCATATCTAAGTGCAATAGGAGCATTGATGTATCTTGCTAGTCATACACGACCGGACATAAATTTTTCTGTGAATCTCCTAGCAAGATTTAGTTCATGTCCAACACGAAGGCACTGGAATGGCATTAAACATATACTCCGTTATCTCCAAGGTACGAAAGATATGGGCTTGTTATTTTCAAATTTATCAAAGACATGTTTAGTTGGTTTTGCAGATGTAGGATACTTATCTGATCCTCATAACGCTCGATCACAAACTGGATATGTGTTTACATGTGGAGGTACTGCTATATTATGGCGTTCTATGAAGCAAAATCTTGTAGCTACTTCTTCCAACCTTGCAGAACTTTTAGCAATACACGAGGCTAGTCGCGAATGCATATGGTTAAGATCTATGATTACTCATATACGAGGGGATTGTGGTTTATCGTCCGAAAAAGAATCTCCAACTGTCTTATATGAAGATAATGCAGCTTGCATTGCACAACTCAAGGAAGTTTATATCAAAGGTGACAGAACAAAGCACATTTCTCCAAAATTCTTTTCCACTCATGAATTTCAGAAGAATGGCGATATTATGGTGACACAAATGCGCTCAAGTGAAAATTTGGCAGATCTTTTTACTAAAGCACTTCCGCCTGCAACGTTCAAGAAGTTAATTCACAACATTGGTCTTCGTCGCCTCAAAGATCTTAAGTGATGTTAAAATGAGGGGGAGTAAATACGTGTTGCACTCTTTTTCCCTTAACCATGGTTTTTCCCACTGGGTTTTCATGGTAAGGCTTTTAATGAGGCAACTTCACCAACGTATTTATAGGAATGGACATCCAAGGAGGAGTATTATAAAACTTATTGTATGTGTGGATGCCCATAGGTCATATAATGAATGTCCTTCAATGTAGGATGCTTCTAGACTTGTCTTTCTAGTATCCTATGGCATAACTCTCCCTTCATTAGATGTATATATACCTCATTCTAGTAATGAGAAAGAGACACATCTCTATTACATTCTCTACAATATTATAATAGTATCAAAATATTTAAAGTAATTGTTGTTGTTGTGTGTTGATTTCGGGCTTGTTGTCTCACCCGGCCGCCGGTTACCCAACCGGCTGAGAGCCTCTGTAGTGAAATTGGACAAGTTTGGTGAATTTGCGATTAATGTAAGTCCTAGCCCCCCCCCCCCTCGGCTGCCGTCCCCACCGGCTGCCGCCCCAACCGGCTGGGAGTCACCCCTCTTTCCTTCCCTTTGTTTTCGACCAAGTCTATAGTTACCAGCCAGCCCCACCGGCCGTTTGTCATCTCGACCGGTAGGGACGCCCTTTACTGACCCATTTTTGTAAAATGATCATATCTCCTTCGTTACTTACTTGTTTTGGGCTTGTGACCTACTTTTGGAACCGTAAGACGATAAGCTATCACCTCCACTTGGAATTTCTTTATTTTCATGTCTAGAACTCTAGTTATGACCATTTGAATTGGACCCTTGTTTTAGTTGGTTTCCAAACATGTTGTTTTGAGAGGGGATCTATGTTTCTTATTTATTACGCTTCTTAAACTTGGTCTAATGCTTATGTATCATGTATAGATTTATTTTTATCATAGTTAAGCTTATATAATGCCCTATTCACATGATTTGTGACGGTTTTTGTTATATCTTCTCTTGAGTCGGTTCTACCTTATGTATTTGATTTGAGCACTACTCGTTGAGTGCTTTGAACTCTCATTCCTCGATACACCCTTATCCTCGTTAGTCTGGAATGTCGGAGCGTTGGGGTGTATCCTTGATGCTTGTATGCATGTTTTAGTTGGGATATGACGACGTTGTTAGGAGGTGAACGCAATGCGTTGATCGACCCGGCCGTCAAATGTTGTATCTTTACGAGGTGGTGTCATTGCATGTAGCGTACTTGCTTGCATTTGATTCTTGTGCTCTTTCCGCCTCTTTCGAGTAGTTTGACCGAATTTCGGGTACTCGGGTTCTGTGTTTGACTGAGTCTTGGATGCGAAATATTTATCGCATGTCGAATCGGAACACGTTTATTCCGAGAGTCTGGCCAGGTTTAGACTAGGACCGTATTATTATCGTCGTCCTACCGGGAGTAAATGAGTCTTTCATATACGAAATGTTTATCGTGTATGTGTTCAGGGAAATGTTTAGCCCGTGGACGTGTGAATCTTTCATATACGAAATGTTTATCGTGTATGGTTCAGGGAAATGTTTATCCCGTGGACGTGTTGATCATACTTGCTATGTACATGGTGCTAGTGCGTGTCATTTACCGTGAGAGTGTGTCTGTTTATGTTTGATCATTTGATAGATTGTATACTTGATTGATTGGATGCCTATGATTGGTTTGTATGTCGAGTCCCAAACATTCTCAAGCATATGTCGCTAATGGTGAGATGCAAGCCCTTAGGTTCTATATGGTTGCCAAGGGGAGTCTTCCCTGTGTCTTGTATTGCATGATGATGATGGATGATGGTTTCCTTTACTTTTACATTGTAATTATTATAATGTTGTTCTCACATCCGACATGACATATATGTTTGCATGATTACACATGATTATATGCTTGTTTATGTGCGTTTTGATGTGATATGGCTGGGAGAACCCTGAGTTACTCCCCACTGACTGTGGCATTCATTTTTAATGAATGAACAGGTTGCAGGTTGGTGTTTGCATGTGGTTGTGGCGAGTGAGCTAGCGAGCGTTGTTCTTACAGCGATTCACCCTTAGCGTGTAGTTTATATTAGTTTAGTATATTAACTGTGTTTTATCAAGGGATCAATGTCCCTTGTATTTTTTTAAGATACAATTTGTATAAACGAGTTATTAAATTAAGTTTTGGTTTTGTAGCATAGTGACATTCGCGGTTTGCTTTTAAAGTTTTTAAAATCTTGTGTTTTCCGCTGCAAATCTATGTGTTTACTTTACTGCTAAATCGCGGGGTGTCACAGTTGGTATCAGAGTTATAACGCTCCCGACGCACATTCGTGCTCCCCAACCATAAATAACTTGACCAATGAATAATGAATGAGAGATGGGTAGACTTAAGGACCTAAGGTGATAGTCTTTAGTGTACTTGATGTTTGTTAGGTTCTAACTTGTTTGTTGATTATGTTAAGTTATGTTACCTTTGTTTGTATCTACCATCTTGAGGTGGACCGTGTACTGGCAAGAAGAAGTATCCTTTGTCGAAATTTGAAGATTGACGAGCCTATTTGAAGTGTATTTCTTCCTCATCGATGATTTTTCTTGTCTATAATGTATCTTGTTCTCTTCCTTCTATCTAGGTGGTTCTTTATCTTATAACTTCTTTTTCCCTTGGAAATTACTCTTGTTACTTTCCTCCTTCTTACCCATTTGTACCCTCAACTTCCTCATGTGACCTTTTGTGGACACCATACCCTTTTGTTTGTGGTATATTATACTTGGTCGGAAGAATTTTGAACTTTGTGTGTTATTAGTGTTTTTAGAATGAATTTGGAATTTGAGGAAAATGTTGTAGATCTAAGTTCACACTATAGTGGTAATTGGTTGTATCCTTGAGGAAAGGGTGGTAAGATAAGTTTGATGATTTTAATGCTTAATGCTTGCCATGACTCATGTGTGAATAGTTCATGGTATTTGATGGTGTAAGGTTGAATAAGTTGGCTAGGACTTCTTAATCCATTAGTGATTTAATCTTTTGAACTTAAGAGTTTGGATGATACCTTGAGGTGTAAAATGCTTTTGAGACTAAGTGACTTCTTGTGGAATCTAGTGCGTGTGTTAGACTATATGCTTGGTGGAAAATTACTTGGCTATAATTCTTGGATTTAAAGATGTGATCTTATCTTATGGTATCGGAAACTCGTTTGAAGTAGTAAGTTGTGATGGTTGATTAAACCATGTGACTTGGGGATTATGGATATGAGTGATAACCGGTTAGATGAGATACGGCGGTGATGCTTTAAGATTTTGATGATGACGTTTTGTTCGGTCTTCTATCTTGTGGAATATAGGAGTTGAAAAAGGACTAGTATAGAGAAGTCTTTGATAACCCTTCGGTTTTAGAAACCTTTGAGGTTGTGTTGGATATTGGAGTTGAAAGAATGTTGTTATATTTGAGTTGCAATTCCGCATTTGGCAGTCCGTGTTATTTGAAAGGATGGGCGAATTGGGTTGTAGTCAATTCGTCGAATTTAGGTGTACCTTATTTTGATGATTTGTATTACGGTGTTCCCTTGTGAGAAACCTTTGTTATCGGGATAAGTTGTTTTGCTATTGCCCTAAGTTTGAAGGGTGAAATTTTGTGGATTAAACTTTAAACCTTTACTCTTACCATCATCTTTTTCCATTTTCTTTCTTGCAAGTTTTGTAGAATTAAGTTTTTTTGAAATCGCATTCTTATATCTTCTTCCTTACTCGGATATCTTCGTAACTCTATCATCTTCTTTCTCTCTTGCTTATGACCTCGTTATTTTCACCGTTCCCCTCTTGTAATCTTGTGCCTGATTATTCTCGTGTTCTCCTTAAGATTCCTTATCGTTCCCTAACTTGTTGCTGCTTCATCTTTCCTCTAGTGGATTGGATGTCTCGTTTTTTTTAGCTTAGAGAATCAATGTAATGTATTTTGAGATTCTTGATCTAGAATATGTGTCTTTGGATTGAGCAAATTTCATGTTGTATTTGATCATGGGAAATAGATATTAAGCTCTAGGATGGATCCTAATAGTGATGGTGTATCCTCTCTTGGTGGCTTTAGTTTTTCGAATTTGATGTGGTGGTGTTAATTCGAAGTTCAAGTTTATTGGAATGATAATCCAGTTTTGTTTATTATCATAATAGTTGCCTTGGAGATCGTTTTGGAATTAGAAGTCTCTGAGTGTGGGATTCTAAAAGAGACTTTACTTTACGGTAATTAAGACTGGTGACTAAGTTTTGAGGAATATTTTCGTAAGTGAAGATCGATGCATCTTTAGTTATAGCTGAGTTGGATGATTTGAATAGTTGTATCATCGCCATGTGCTTGGCCATATAGGACTTGGAATTTGTAATTGATCTCTCTTGAGATTTTGTGGTCTGTGAAAGAAAAATTTCTTTAAGTTGTGGATAGTAAGCCTTGAGGTGATTTGAATCAGAAAATTGGAATGTTGAGCCCATTCATCTTATGATTGGTGGTAATTATGCTTTTCTAGATATGATTATCTATGCTTGTGGATTCGAGTGTAATAATTGATTGAACTAAAGATGTTCGAATATATTTAGGAATCTTTCATATGGATTAATTGGTTGTGGATTTTCCCTTGTCGATAGACCTTAGTTAATGCTAGTTAGATACTAGATATTTGGCTTCGTAGTTTGACCTGGTGATTGTCAAGGATTTTGTAGGATCTAATGATTGCAAGCGGTTAAGGTATGACCGAGGTGAGTTGAATTCTCTTGAGGACTAGTTTATTCGTGAAGTTAGTGATGTCGAGTTGCGAGCGACCTTTGAATTATCATGGATGAGAGATTAGTTTGGATTTCATCCCTCTCTTTTTCCCTCGAACTGACCCTTGCTCATTTTGCTACTCTTCATTCTTTCCCCTTTTTGGTCTATTTTCCTTGTTGGACGTACCTCTTAGTATCGTGAATTGTGATTTTGATGTTCGAGTCGTTCTATGTACGTGTAATGTCTTGTTATTTTGAATTTATCCTTGAGAAAACTTCCAAATTTTCATATTGTATTTTCCAATTTAATGTTTCACAGAAGTTTAAAGATGAATTTTGTAACTTCTTTTTGGGAAAATGGATTTCTTTTGTTTTCACCTTTGGATTTTGCGTTTGGTTGGATGTTTGGACTCGTTATTGGAGACGTCTGGTGACTAGTCATGCACTTACTAACACTTGTTTTGATATCCGATTTCACTATTTTGACCTTGATTTAATCTGGATAATTAGAGTTCTCGTTCGCGACGGGCACTCATGTGATCCATAAATAAAGTTTCGCACTTATGAAAAATCTCTTTAAAACGTTTTCGAAAAGAACCTCGTTTCATAAATGTTTCCCTTGTAAAAGCTTTCGTGTTAATATTGAAAACAGATTCTTGTCTTTGATACTTTTGTGTTCTACTCTCAAGTTTCGAGGGCGAAACTTTTTAAAAGATGGGGTGATTGTAACACCCGCAACCGTGGCCTATTTTATTTTAATAATATTATACTCCCTCCATTCAAGTCCAAATACAACATTTCTTTTTTTGACATTATTCATGAGTGAAGGGAATGTTTACGATTTCTTGCAATATGTAAGATAGAATATGGTTATGTGGGATCTTGTTTGATTCGCCTTAATAAGTACAATAAGATTATCAAATTTTTATATTTTTTTATAAAGTAAAACTCGAGATATTTACGTTATAATTCTTGCATTGACAAACGTGTAAAAGAGAAATGTTGTGTTTGGACTTGAATAGAGGGACTATTATTATTAGTTAGTTTAATTTAGATTTAATTTATATCTTGGTTTTCCATGTCTAATTTGACAAATCTCAGTCCATATTTGGGCTCTACTCGGAATTTTAAGTGAGTCGGACTTCATGACTCGCTTTGGGCCTTATTCTAGATCTCTACTCACCTTTTGGCCCATGTTTTCCTCACTTATCACTCCAATTTTTCAGCAATATTCCTTCTATCTCCCTCACCCAAACAAACACACTAAAACCCTACCTCCATTGTTGAGACACCAAAAACCTTCAAACACTTACAATATCATATCTCCCTCATTTCCTATCCAAATTCACTAATTTTTAGCCTATTCTTCCTATTTTCTTCTTCTCTTTCTAATAAAGTAATAAAAGTCTCGTCTTTATCATTTTTGTTTTCTCATCTTTTTCTCAAGGAGAACTTTTCATCTTTTTGTCCGAGATCCGGACCAGAGCTATCTTTCTCGTTGAAGAAGAAGAAGGAAACTAAATTTGAAGACGCTAAAAGGTAACGGTGATGGGTTACTCAATAT
This sequence comes from Heliosperma pusillum, assembly GCA_022085475.1. Classification (NCBI taxonomy): domain Eukaryota; kingdom Viridiplantae; phylum Streptophyta; class Magnoliopsida; order Caryophyllales; family Caryophyllaceae; genus Heliosperma; species Heliosperma pusillum. The sequence goes on from JAIUZE010015296.1 coordinate 15,751, forward strand.
CATTATGTGTTTTAAGTTTTAATTGTAGTATTTAAGGTAACGGTGATGGGTTACTCGATATCATTAGGGAGCAATTTGAGAGCAATTTGGGATTAATTAGAGAGATAATAGAGTTTTGATAGGAGTTTATGTTACTAATGAAAAATTATGAGGAAACAATAGAGAGAAAAGCCTTATATATTAACTAGGTCCCTCACGGAAATAAGAGTAACAAACCAGTGTCTAGGACTTTTACTCGGTCGAGTAACAACCGACTAGACCAACATTACCCACTCGACCAAGTACCCATGGTACTTAACCGAGTCAACACAATCGTGGACTTCGCAAAAACACCATATCACTCGACTGAGCACCGACCAACTCGATCGCGTTGAAACTCAACTCGACCGAGTAGAACAAACACCCGGCCAAATACACACCTAACTCGACCGAGTAATACAAAAGGTATTACACATACACCTTGGGCACATTGGGTCGACGGACGACGGATAGGCCTCGAGGAACTCAACTATGATTACCCATAAATCAACCATGGAGTACTAGCCAAATAAACATACTTTGTTAGACCGGTAATTTATAAATTGAATGCCATTTGGTAGTATTAGATTCGGGAGGAGCCTCATAACTTTAACTAATAAGCACTAGGTGGCTTTGTTAAAAAATTATCCTTAGAAGAACTGTTCCAATATAAAGAATCTTCCAAGTTAGGATCAGGGGCGAACCCACCTAGTGGCAAGGGGTGGCGGCCGCTACCCCAAACACAAAAAAATCGGTTTAGAAGACGGATTTGCGCTACCCCAAATATTGTTGAATAATAAATAAGTAAATGTTATCTCACTAAATACACAATAAATAGCTCGTGACTCAGTGGGAAAAACTAGTTATTCACCCATATTCCTAGGTTCGAATCCCTTCACATGCATATTTCCTTCATTTTTTTTTACATTTAACAAGTTAGTATATTTTTAACGATTTCAAAATTTATTAATATCTAGACTAAATTGTTTTTGCTACCCCATACATTAAATTCTGGATTCGCCCCTGGTTAAGATCCCTCGTGAGGTAAATAGTTAGAGCAAAGATCCTTTCCAACCCGAGCTATCATCCCATATGCGGTTGATGGTAGCACCTAGAATTGACTCGAGGATAGTCATCAACGTCTAGTTCTATTCATTGGCCATGTATGACGGTGTTTGTGTCCTATTGGTGATCCCTTCTCCCTCGCATCTATCACCACCTTTTTGGTTCATTATTTTTGTTTTTGCTTGATGTCTCTTTTAAGTTCTCAATTTTCGTGCCAGTTGCATTATTTGTTTGGTTTGGTTTGGTTGGTTTTAGTTAGTATTGGATTTGTTTATTTGCTATGGGACGTTTCTTGGTTCTTGTTGGCAACGAGCTTGTCTATGCTTTTTTGGGCTTCTTTATTTGTTTATGTTGGTTTCTTATGGCTTCCTTTGTTGGTCTCTGTTAATGTCTTGGCTATCCCTCAGTGTATTGTTTATGTTGGACTCACACTATAATGGATTTTTGTGGTGTCTTTGGCCGAGGACTTGGTTGAGGGGAAGTATTTCATCCTTCTCATCTGCTTGGGGGATTTCTTTGATTGTGCGTCTGTTTTTTGTAGGAATCAATCACCAAGGTGTAAGAGAGCATCTTCCACTGTTTAGAGGCCTTCATGGTTTGCATTACTTTTGCCTTTTCTACGCTCTTGTAGTGTAAGGACATCTGGCTCTTGTCTACATGCAGCTAATTTGTCGCCGTGGTCTAGAAGTTGTTCGTATTGCTGGTGATTGGGATGAGGGAACTCGTCCCCATTTTACCGCAATCCAACCTGCTAATACCAGATCTTGTTACCTCACCATTGGGAGTTAGTTACCAGAATGTTGTTACTCTATGTTTCCTAATGTAATCCATGAAGTATGAATTCGGAACACTAGCTTTTGGTGTTTGGTATTTATTAGGTCTACTTATTAGAATAAGGCTATGTTCTTTTAGACTGAATTTTTCTGAACTAAACTAAACTTAATGGAGCGGAACTGAAATGAACTGAACGTAGCTGAACTGAACTGAACTTAATGGAGGAGCTGAACTGAACTGAATTGAATTGAATTGAAATGAAAAAAAAAAAAAGATAATTATTAATATTAATTATTAGTAATAATAATATTATATTAATATAATCTAATAATAATTTTATAAGATTTATAAAAAATATTATAGTAATATAATAATTATTATAATAATAATAATAAAAATATTAATATGAATGATAACATTATTAATTATAGTAATAAATATATAAAATTAAGTAACTAAAAATTAAATATGATAAGTATAATATAATAATATAATAATATATACAATAATATAATATATAATTTATAATAATAATAATAATATTAATTAATATTATAATAATATTAATCATTAATAATATTATTATTATATTAATATTATTTAATAATAATCTAATAAGATGTATATAAAAATAAGGTTGATGCTCTTTCATGGACATGTTTTACTCTTTTATGAACAAAATTGACCACTTTATCCCTCTCATTTTTACACACATTTTTCTAGGTTATGCTCATTTCTAATCACTCTTTCAACTTCATCCAACTTCATCCAAGCCACTGCTGCCGCCGCCCAACCACTGGGACCACCCCTTCTGCCATCGTTACCCCTGCTCCCAGATCGTCCCTTCCTCCTCTGCTCAGCCAAATCCACCTCCTGCATAACTCTTCCCTCACTGTGTCGCCTAATCGCCGACAACCCCTACCCTGATGACGAACCGCCTATGCCCACCACCCATACTCGCCTACCACCGATCTTCTTCCTTGCCTCCTTTACACAGCCCTGCTAACCTCCCCGCTACCACTTAAACCGCCCGTAAGCCACCCCCAATAGACTCGCCCCCTTCTCTGCCACCACTGCTCAGCCTTTGCCCACCATCCCTCCATCTCCGCTTCCGCCGCCACTAGCCCTCCCTTTCGTTGTCACCCATTTTCAATTCAAACCCAAATTTTTATAATATCCCTAAAATTATGTTCGTTATTATTAAATCGATACAATAAGTTGATGTTTAAAGATTTAAATGGAATTATTAATTGATTATATGTAAATTTGGATGCATAATTGTTGAATTTGTTCAAAATTTGATAAATTTTTGAGAGGAATGGGAAAGTGAGTTTTTCCTGTGAAGGGTAGGCATTGGAAAATTATAACAAAAAAGTACATGAAAGAGTAAAACGAGTCCATGAAAGAGCAATTACGAAAAATAGACATCAATATAAGAAAAATATTATAATAATAAAGTATCAATATAAATGATAACATTATTAATAAAAATATAATATAGTAATAAATATATTAACAATAGTAACTAAAAAATATAAAAAAATATAAATAGTAATAAAGTAAATATAATTATTAATAATAATAGGCCTAGTAATAATATATTAATACATAATAATAATAATAATAATTATTATTTTTATTAAATATTTTTCTAATAATATTCATAAATAACGAATATATCAATAAAATATAAAATATAATATAATATTAATAAATATTAATAAATATTAATAATACTAATATTTCCATTAATCGTAATAATATAAGAATAAATAAATATATTAAACATAAATATAATAATATAAAGAATAATTATAACGATAATATAATAGTAATAAATAAATTTTAAAAAATATAAATATAATAACAATAACAATATTAAATAAATTAAAAAAATAATAACAATGATAAGAATAAGAATAATAATCATAATAATGTTGAAATAAAAGTAATCTGAACTTAACTTAACTTAACTTAACTAAACTGGACTTAATAGAGCTTAACTTCACTTAACTTAATAGAGTTGAACTGAACTTATAAGAAATGAAATTAAGTCCAAAAACACATGGCCTAACTCACTCTATAGGTTAGAGAGCATTGTAAGTTTAAAGAAAACCAAGGGGTCTTGTAGGATAAGGTAGCCTCACCCTAAAATTATTCAAAATGAAAACGTAATTCCCGAGTGAACATAAACTAAAAGAGGGCCTCTTTTTGTGGTCATCTAACAATAGTATTTGTGTCCAGCGTGGGCCTGGAGGTGGTAACTGGTAATCAAGACACTCCACAAGTTTCAGCTTTTCCTGTCAATATCAGGGTCGAATTGAGCTACATTCACGTATAATCACACCATCAGGTTGGATCATTATTATGTTATCTATTGGGTTAGAGTCAGTTATTGGTTTGACCTTGAATCGGGTAGAATAGTCTATTTTGACAAGATCTTTAAAACTGGTCAGGTTTAACAAACTACTCCGTACATAAGAGAAATGTGAAATAAAATTATTCTCAGTCCCAGAATAAATAAATTAGTGTTATCATCTACTTCTTGCGCAATGAAGCACCAGGTTTTCACAAGACAGTATTATAGCTCAAGATACTTTTCTCGTTCACCTGTGTTTTGTTAGATGGCAAATGTCTAAGAACTACTCCCTCTACAAACTAACGATAGTAAATAAAAAACAGTTTTAAGTCGATTAGCATCGAATGTCACAGGATTAAGAGCTCCTTTTTTCAAGATTAATTCCCAAACTAATGTTTTCCAGCTGCATACATTCGACCGATCGGACTGGTGGCAGTTCTCCAAATTTGAGCAAGTAAGCAGTTTCGTATGCAGGTCGCAGTTGTGGCATGACCTGAGCGTCCAGGTATGCTTCACAGTTGAAACACCATACTGACAAGTCACTGTTGAACAAATAAAGTAAACCATATTTTCACAAACCAAGACCTCAACGAAATAGAAACTCCAACAAAAATAGAAGCTTAATGAAAGAAGAAAAAGAAATGCATGGCATTATTATTACAGCAAGAATCTCTTACATAGTAAGTTAATAGCAAGTATGTCAAGGATAAAAAGTTCAGGTATACCTGTAACTAAGAGCTAGACAGTGGCCCTTTTGCTCATAATGCTCGAGCATATGCTTGTTAATGAAACGGCTACAAAGCACATCCTTGCAGCTCAAGCATGACCAGTTTTCAGCTGGGTGATCACACCTTCAATGGCATATCAGACTTCAGAAATATACGCGTATGGGGATAATTAGCCTAAAGAAGCCAATATTATGTGGATATTTTGCAACGCATGATTATGGCTATCAATTATTAACCATGATGACCATTTCTTGAAGACAGTAGATACTATACATCCAACTCATTATTTTGAGACAAATTTATTTATATATTTAAATAACGTCAAGTAGAGTCATACGATCTCTAGAAATCAAATGTTGGCCGATATCCATCACATACATACAAGCATCTTTTTGTCTAACAACCTCATTGCATACCTAAAAATAACTACAGCAAGGTAAATAGAGTGCAGAAGATTACAAGCTTTCTGGGTTACGGAGATATGACCATATTGGTTAAATTGATCTTATGTTCCTACCTCAAGATATATACATGCCTTATTGGATTAGGCAAGTACCTTGTATAGGACATGCTTAAGTCGTATCCGAATTAATTATATTGGCAGGTTTATAACGAAAACAGCAGAACTTATCAACCCATTTTGTCAAAAATATAAAACCTCACTATGTTGCAATCTTCAGGCTTCAACCAATCCAACTCCTAATCCAATATTCTTTCGTCATCACCTAAACTAACCTTTTCTTTGAATTCCTCACCATGGCATAGAGTAATTACATAGCATGTAATTACTTTATTTCAAAATTTGGTAAAATTATGGACATACCGCTTCATTTGTATGTAAATATAAATGATCGGGATGGAGGGAGTAATAAAAACGGGTATTGAGAAAGACCTGAAACAGTGGGTATCAGGAGCAGGAATATGGTGTAGATCAGAAGACAAAGAAGAGAGATGATCACAACTTGTTTTGGGCTCAACCCATCCACTCCCACCTCCATATATTTTCATCAACTCTTCTTCTTCTTCCGTTTGCTATTTTTGACAAACGAAAATTTGTTTGAATTAAATTCAATCCAAAAACCAACCATATAATCAAATATACTACCCAGAAAAAAAATGAAAAAACATTATAATACGAATAATGGAAAGACATTATAAAGAAATTGAAGTCATACAAGCGAAGTAGATTGTAATGAAGACGTAGAAATCACTTGCTTGTCCTTTGACATGATCGATGTCGTCTCTTCCCTTGGGAATGACTATTTTGTTTACGATTCGCTGCTTATGAAATCTATTCTCCTAAAAGAACAAAAGAAACCGTATTCTGGGTTGGGGGGTTTGGGACAGAAATAATACCCAAATTCATATTCATATCCGTCACAGCTTTTGACGAGTTAATTAATGTTCATATATATAAGAAAAGACAAGTCATTTGTAATTTCTTAGCCTTGTTTTATTTACCCAAGTGGGAGGAGACCGTTAGAAACTTGTGACTAGGGAGATTTACTGGAAATAATATTAGACTTCACAAAATTAACTTGAACCAAAAAAAATCAATCAAAAACATTTGAATTAACCTATTGAACAATCAATATGAGTAACTTGAATAGTACTCGAAACCCGACTCAATTTGAATTAAGTCGAAGTTGAGCCGATTCAATAATAACCAAATGATACCCAAACGTAAATATATCTGAATCAATCAACTGAACATATATACCCGAATTATAAATATTTATTTTTTCAAAAAAACACTCGTATTTTAGTTGTTTCTTTATAAGGTATGTTTAACCATTTTTTCTGTTTAACTCCAGATAATTATGATCCAAAACTCAACTGAACTGATATTGACATGACATGAATCACATCCGAATCGAAATAGTACCAACCGATTAAGGTGTCTAACTAAAGTACACCCTATCAAAAACAAACTGAAATCAAAACTAAGGTCAAACCAACCTAAATCGAGCAGGTATAACCCATTTGAAACATAATCTATTGCCTGTTTGCCAATGTAACACCCCCATTATTTATCGAGGAATTTTAACTAGAACTTCCCAAATAAAAAATAAGGGCATTATTGTGGACAAAGACCCTCGCGCCATCGCATCGCGACGGCACTCGACTCACGAAGCCTCGTACGGGACACATCATGGGTTTGTAACTGATTTGAAAGGCTTTTAAACCGATGACAGATACGAACAAGCCAACATTTGAAGGAGTCGTCACCAATTAATTGTGACAAATTGGTAACCGTCATCGGTTACAAGGGTTTGTAACCGATGAAAGATACGAACAAGCCAACACTTAGCATTCTCTGCCTAGATTTACTCTTGTTATGCCAATGAACATGGATGTTCACAGAGATTCCAAGTAAGGGCTGAAGGTACGTATTTGAAAACCCTTTTTATAAACACTCAATTATGCCCGCTCGATAGTATCCTCTACTAATGATTGGAGTTGTATTCGTTACACTTAACTTTTAGGTTATATGAATGAATGATATGCAAGCGCTGTTTTAAGTCCTAGAATGTGACAATTACTAAGTATGTTAAAATTTGAATGTCAAAGGTGATGATTAGGTTCATTATATGTGAGGCATACAAATATGAATTATGATGTACAAACGGTATATACATTGCACAAACTCAAATTTAATGAATTTGAAAAGGAAATTGAAAGAATAAAGCCAAAAATTGTAATAAATGTTGTATTACTCGGTCAAGTAAGGTGCGTACTCGACCGAGTAAAGGTGTTGCTCGGTCGAGAAAGGTATGTATTCGTGTTGTGACAACCCTCGCGAATGCAGAAATAAAACATAACCAGCATCTGATTTATATAGCGGAAAATACGGTGTTTTTAAAATAAATTACATGCTAAGATAAAAATACGAGGAATGTCAAATAAATACAAACTAAAATAGAATATACTACAAAGAGACGAAGTCTCTCAAAATGTTATCAAATATCAAAGTTATTAGCAAACTAGCTACACAACGTCTAGGGGTGAATCGTCGAGGCCAACGCCCGCTAGCTCACACCCGAACCCAAAATACAACAAGCAAAATCCATCCAAGCAAGCAACATGTTCATCTATGAAAAACATGAACGCCACAGTCAGTGAGGAGTAACTCCGGGTTCTCCCAGCCATATCACAAATAACATACTTAAACGGAAATACGAAAGTAGAAGCATGCATATATAAATATACATGTGAAATACGAGAAAGATAAATAGGCAATTCAATATATAAGGATATCGATACATGAAGTACAAAACCGTAACCATCATATTATAGATAGACTCGGGGAAGACACTCTTAGGCAACCATATACTCATTAGGGCTTGCATCTCACCGTTAGCGGCATAAGCTTGATAATATTGAGACTCGACAAACAAACCATGCCAAGTCATCCAAAGATCACAAATAATCAATCATATAATAATCCATCCAAACGTACGAATACGTTGACAACATCTCTCACGGTAAATGACACACACTAGCACTGTGTACATGGCAAGTATGATTAAAATCGCATCCACGGGATAAACATTTCCCTGAACGCATACACGATTAACATTTCGTATATGTAGACTAATTTACTCCTGGTAGAACGACGATAATAATACGGTCCTAGTCTAAACCTGGCCAGACTCTCGGAATCACATTTTCCGATTGGACATGCGATAAACATTTCGCATCCAAGACTCGGTCAACCATAGAAGCCGAGTACCCCAAATTCGGTCAACCTTCACGAAAGAGGCGGAAAAGAGCACAAGCATCATAACAAGCGGTACGCTACATGCAATGACACCACCTCGCAAGTATACAACGTTTGACGTCCGGGTCGATCAACGCAAAGCGTTCGCCTCCGAACAACGTCGTCATATGCCCACTAACACATGCAATTAAGCAGTAAGGATACACTCCTCATTCCGACATTTCAGCCTTACGAGCGAAGAGATAGCCGGGGGAATGAGAGTTCATAGCACATAAAAATTAGTGCTCAAACCATAACATATGTAAAACCGACTAAAAGTGGGATATATCGAAAATTGACACAAAACATGCGATACAAGAGAATGGAACATCATACATTCTAAACATTAATATTTAAAGTCATTGCGTAAATTTATACGGTAAACGAACCATGCGAATTATTATAAATGAAAACATAGGAAAGAATAGCAAGGGAATTGGCAGCATGTGCCAGTCGGTCAAGGGGACCGGCTGCCGGCTATCCAGCTGGCACCAATGTATCATTTGAAAATCAACCAAAATACAGCATGATCCAGCCGGTCAAATGGATCGGCTGCCAGCTGGACCATATGACACACTAGAAAATGAAGGCAATATAGGATGTGTCTCAGCCGGTCGGCCGGCTGAGACTTACTTCATACCAAATTTTCACATAACAAACAGTAAAACATCAGCCACTTTCCAGCCGGTCAGCTGACCGGCGGCCGGTCGGCCGGCTGGGACCAAAAGTGCACGAAATTCATCAAACTTCACTAAGACTCATCCATATTCATCAACACATATCAACTATCATCAACTAACATTAACAATTATCAACAAACGATAATCATCATCAACAAACACAAGTTCTATGAATACTAATCCTATTCCAAATACGATTACTAACATAGAAAACACATTAAAACACGTAATGATATCAAGTAACCCTTCACCGTTACCTTTTTGCGTCTTCAATCCTCGTCTAGGTTCTCCTCTACTAAGTAGTAGTCTTTGTCGAGGTCTTGAAGGCCTCCACCTACAAGTAGACAACAAAAGATGAATATAATTCACCTTTGAGAAAGACGGATAAATTGAAAAGTGAGAAAGGCGGTAATTTTATTACCAATTGAGATAGAGGACGATGAGAGGGAAAGATTAAGACAAAATTTAGTGGATTTTTGTTTGTATTGAAGGAGTAGTGTCAATCTTTAGCTTGATAAAATATGGAGCTTAGGTTTTTGGTGGTTACTTGGTGAGGAAGAAGGAGTAAGTTGAAATGAGGGAGTTAGGGTTTAAAGAAGTATAAGGGAGTAAGTGGAAAAACATGGAAAAAAGCCCATAAGCGCCTTAAGACGTAACACACTCGGAATATCGAGTAAAGTCTGAAAACGAACTCGGATTTTCTAAATTAGATACGGGAAAATAAATTCTAGACTAAATCTAAAATTTCGCTGAAAAGTATCCGTACAATATTTTTAATATAAAATAGGGTACATTTGCAGGTGTTACAATCACCCCACCTTTTAAAAAGTTTCGCCCTCGAAACTTGAGCGAAAGAAGGATACCTTAATCGAATAGGCTTGGATATTTAATACGCATAGAAGCTTTCGTTTCCCACGTCTCTTCTTCGACATTAGCACATCTGCACAAAATTTTCACTAAAGGCACCACTTTACTTCTCAACTTCTTATCCTTGCGATCTAGAATGCGGATTGGCTTCTCTTCAAAGGACGATTCGGTTCAAGCTCGGGCATTTCCGCTTGAAAGACATGGCTTGGATCACTAACGTACTTCCTCAATTGAGAAACATGGAAGACACCATGAACCTTATTCAAATTCGGGGGCAAGTCTAACTTGTAAGCCACGGCACCAATTCTTTTCACAATATCAAAGGGTCCAATGTATTTCGGGCTCAATTTACCCTTTACACCAAAACTTTTAACACCCTTCATCGAAGATACTTTCAAGAATACTTTATCTCCAACTTCAAATTCTAACGGTCTTCTTCGGACATCGGCATAAGATTTTTGTCAGTCTTGAGCGGCTTTCATTCTATCACGAATGACCTTCACATGATCAATGGTTTCAACAAGAACATCGGGGCCTAAGTCACGAACATCACTCAATTGATTCCAACAAATAGGACTTCGACATTTTCTTCCATAAAGAGCTTCATAAGGAGCCATCTTGATCGAGGCATGATAACTATTGTTGTAAGAAAACTTCACCAACGGTAAACTCTTTTCCCAACTAGATTGGAAGTCGAGTGCACAAGCCCTAAGCAAGTCTTCTAAAGTTTGAATAGTCCTCTCGGTCTGACCATAGGTAGTGGCATGGAATGCGGTACTCATCAATAACTTACTACCCATGGCTTCTTGTAAGGCCTTCCAAAATCTCGAACAAAACCTCGGATCTCGGTCGGATATGATCTCCTTGGGAACACCATGATATCTAACAATCTCATCAACATAGGCTTTGGCTAAACGATCTAAACTCCAAGTCTCTTTGATCGGAATGAATCTAGCACACTTGGTCAAACGATCAACAATATCCCAAACGACATCTTTACTTCCAACGGTCCTTGGCAAAGCCATGACAAAATCCATAGAAATAGATTCCCACTTCCATAGTGGAATATCCAAAGGTTGTAGCAATCCAGCGGGCCTCTTGTGTTCGATTTTCACTTGTTGGCAAGTAAGACATCTTCCGACATAGGACACAACATCGTCTTTCAAATTCGGCCACCAAAATTGTAGCTTCAAGTCTTTATACATCTTATCACCTCCAGGGTGGGTCGAATAAGGGGAAAGGTGAGCTTCATTAAGAACTCGCTTTCTCAAGTCAAGAGTATTAGGTACAAACAAACGGCCATAGAGTCGAAGGACACCTTTGTCATCAAACTTGAAGTCTTTGGCTTTTCCTTCAAGAAGTTTGGCTTGAATAGACTTGTAGGTAAGATCATCAACTTGGCTTTCGCGGATCTCACGGAAAAGAACGGGTTCAGCAACCATAGCACCAACATAATCAAATCCACGCTCCACGAACTCCAATTTCAACTTTTGAAACTCGACACAAAGATCATCGGGCAATACCCACATAGCATTCAAGGCATGAGAAGATTTTATACTAAGAGCATCGGCAACAACATTGGCCTTCCCTTCATGGTATAACAACTCAAAATTATAATCATTCACCAATTCCAACCATCTTCTTTGTCTCATATTCAACTCCTTTTGAGTAAATATGTACTTCAAACTCTTGTGATCGGTAAATATGCGACAATGAACACCAATAAGATAGTGTCTCCACACTTTCAAGGCATGGACCACGGCGGCTAATTCCAAATCATGAGTAGGGTAGTTCACTTCATGAACTCTCAACTGTCTCGAGGCATAAGCAACCACTTTCCTAGTTTGCATAAGTACACAACCCAATCCCATATTGGAAGCATCACAATAGACATCAAAGTCTACACCATCTTCAAGTAAAGTCAAAACCGGGGCGGTAGTCAACCTTTTCTTTAACTCTTGAAAAGCGGCTTCACAAGCTTCATTCCATAGGAACTTGGTTTCTTTCTTCAACAATTGAGTCATTGGTCTAGCAAGCTTTGAGAAATCTTTGACAAATCTACGGTAATAACCAGCTAAACCAAGAAAACTTTGGACTTCTCTAACATCGGTCGGACTCTTCCAATCAACAACGACCTCAATTTTAGAAGGGTCTACCATCACACCTTCTTTATAAATTACATGCCCAAGAAAGGACACTTTAGGTAACAAAAATTCACACTTGGAGAATTTGGCAAACCACTTTTGACGACGAAGGACACCCAAAATAGTCCTTAGATTAATAGCATGCTCTTCTTCGGTCTTGGAGAAAATAAGGATGTCGTCAATGAAAACCACCACACACTTGTCAAGGTACTCACTAAATGTGCGGTTCATTTGATCCAAGACAATAGCGGGAGCATTAGTCAATCCAAATGGCATCACCTTGAACTGAAAGTGACCATATCTTGTACTAAAAGTGGTCTTTGGTATATCGGCATCACGAACGGGAATTTGGTGATATCCGGATCTCAAATCAATCTTGGAAAAAGTAGAAGCACCCTTTAGTTGATCGAACAAATCTTCAATTCTTGGCAAAGGATACCTATTCTTGATTGTAATCTGGTTCAACTCACGGTAATCAATACAAAGCCTCATGGAACCATCTTTATTCTTCACAAAGAGAACGGGAGCACCCCAAGGCGAGGCACTCAGTCGAATGAAACCTTTTTCAATCATATCATCAAGTTGCTTCCTTAACTCTTTCAACTCGGTTGGAGCCATACGGTAAGGAGCTTTGGCTATGGGTCCGGATCCGGGGACAAGATCAATGGAAAACTCAACATCACGCTCGGGAGGGATCCCGGGCAAGTCTTCGGGGAATACATCAACAAATTCATGAACTATAGGTACATATTCAATCCTTGGTAAGGAGGTAGTTGTAGAAGTCACAATACACAAGTATGCTTGGTGACCCTTTCTCACCATACTCACCAACTTCATTGCGGAAATCAAAGACACACCCATTTGGGAATGAGATCCCTTATAGGTTATTCTAACCCCTAAAGGACTCTATAAATAAATCTTTTGATCTCTAAACTCGAATCTAGCATGGTACAAAGCTAGCCAATCAATACCTATAATTACATCAAACTCTCCTAGAGGAAACTTAAGGAGATTAGCGGGAAAGATAGTACCTGCAATAGAGATTGGAACATTAGGATAAAGAGTAGAACAAGAGATAATTTCTCCGGATAGTAAGGATATGAGAGTATCCCTACTAGAAGTAGGCTCGATAGATAATTTATCAACATAAGTTGAAGACACAAAGGACATAGAAGCACCGGTATCAAATAGAATAAGACACGGTTGCTCTAAGATTGAGAACATACCCGTAACTATCTCCAGATGAGCATCGGCTTCGGCTCGGCTCAGAACAAAGATAGATCCCTTGGGTTTGGCAATTTGAGAGGGAAACTTCTGATTAGAGCAATCATCATAACGGTGACCACTCTTTTGGCAAAAGAAGCAAACATAAGGTCGGTTGAAACATGCTACACCGGGGTGGTGTGGTTGTCTACAACGGCTACATAAGCGACCTTGAGCTTGAGCTTGAGGAGGAGCATATGGCCTATGAGCCACGTTAGAAGTAGCTCGGGGAATGAAAGGAGCGGGAGCTCTTGCATTTTCATTTGGGGGAGGGTTGAATCTCCTCTTGTTGGCATAATAATTGGAGGACAAAGGAGTAAACGACCTTTTCCCATAGAAGTTTGGCCTAGAAGTGAAGGAAGGAGGAGAACTATTCATCATAGCTTCATCCTTGATGGCCTTCATGGAGTTCTCGGCCCATAGAGCATCATCATACAATTCCCCAAAAGAGGTAGAATTGGGTGGTGAAATGAGCAAGCTTGTTAAATTGGGTGGTGAAGTCTTGTGCCGACAAGTCACCCTGCTTGAAGTCAATAAATTCCTTGAGCCTTTGTTGCTTGAGCTCCTTAGGATACAATCGGCCTTCTACAAGAGCCTTGAAGCATTCCCAATTGAAGTCGGCTTCAAGAGCAGCGGTGGGATTAGTAATCGTCCACCAATTATCGGCCTCCCTCACTAAGAAGTGCTTCGCAATCCTTACCTTGTCCTCTTCACGGACTTGGTATAAATCAAATTGCTTCTCCATTTCTGGAAACCACTCTGAGAGTTCGTTAGGGTCCGGCTCTCCACCATAAGGTATAATGTTACTCCTGGCTATCTGGCTAGCCACCCAAGCGTAACCTCCTTGATGATTGTCTCTAGGAGGAGGGACTTGCTCGGCGTGAGCATTAACCGCATCTTGTTGGTTTCTCAAAACTTGAGTAAGAGCCTCAAGAATGACGTTCTCCACTACTCGAGGTCTAACCATCTTCATAAGAAACAAAAATAAAACAAGTTAATCCTAACACTTAGCATAAACAAAGAGACTACCAAGTAAAGTCCTTAATCTCTACCCATCTCTCATTTATTATTTCAAGGTCAAGTAGTTTAAGTTTAGGGTCCACGTGTGTGCCTCGGGAGCGTTAAAGCTCTGATACCAACAGTCACAACCCTCGCGAATGCAGAAATAAAACATAACAAGCATGTGATTTATATAGCGGAAAATACGGTGTTTTTAAAACTTTTTACATGCTAAGATAAAAATACGAGGAATGTCAAATAAATACAAACTAAAATAGAATATACTACAAAGAGACGAAGTCTCTCAAAATGTTATCAAATATCAAAGTTATTAGCAAACTAGCTAAACAACGTCTAGGGGTGAATCGTCGAGGCCAACGCCCGCTAGCTCACATCCAAACCCAAAATACAACAAGCAAAATCCATCCAAGCAAGCAACCTGTTCATCCATGAAAAACATGAACGCCACAGTCAGTGGGGAGTAACTCCGGGTTCTCCCAGCCATATCACAAATAACATACTTAAACGGAAATACGAAAGTAGAAGTATACATATATAAATATACATGTGAAATACGAGAAGGATAAATAGGCAATTCAATATATAAGGATATCGATACATGAAGTACAAAACCGTAACCATCATATTATAGATAGACTCGGGGAAGACACTCTTAGGCAACCATATACTCATTAGGGCTTGCATCTCACCGTTAGCGGCATAAGCTTGATAAGATTGAGACTCGACAAACAAACCATGCCAAGTCATCCAAAGATCACAAATAATCAATCATATAATCATCCATCCAAACGTACGAATACGTTGAAAATATCTCTCACGGTAAATGACACGCACTAGCACCGTGTACATGGCAAGTATGATTAAAATCGCATCCACGGGATAAACATTTCCCTGAACGCATACACGATTAACATTTCGTATATGTAGACTAATTTCCTCCTGGTAGAACGACGATAATAATACGGTCCTAGTCTAAACCTGGCCAGACTCTCGGAATCACATTTTTCGATTGGACATGCGATAAACATTTCGCATCCAAGACTCGGTCAACCATAGAAGCCGAGTACCCCAAATTCGGTCAACCTTCACGAAAGAGGCGGAAAAGAGCACAATCCTCATAAAAAGCGGTACGCTACATGCAATGACACCACCTCGCAAGTATACAACATTTGACGGCCGGATCGATCAACGCAAAGCGTTCGCCTCCCAACAACGTCGTCATATGCCCACTAACACATGCAATTAAGCAGTAAGGATACACTCTTCGTTCCGACATTCCAGCCTTACGAGCGAGGAGGTAGCCGAGGGAATGAGAGTTCATAGCACATAAGAATTAGTGCTCAAACCATAACATATGTAAAACCGATTCAAAGTGGGATATATCGAAAACCGACATAAAACATGCGATACAAGCGAATGGAAAATCATACATTCTAAACATTAATATTTAAAGTCATTACGTAAATTTATACAGTAAACGAACCATGCGAATTATTATAAATGAAAAAATAAGAAAGAATAGTAAGGGAATTGGCAGCGTGTGCCAGCCGGTCAAGGGGACGGGCTGCCGGCTACCCGGCTGGCACCAATGTATAATTTGAAAATCAACCAAAATACAGCATGATCCAGCCAGTCGAATGGACCGGCTGCCGGCTACCCGGCTGGACCATATGATACACGAGAAAATGAAGGCAATATAGGATGTGTCTCAGCCGGTCGACCGGCTGAGACTTACTTCATACCAAATTTTCACGTAACAAACAATAAAACATGAGCCACTTCCCAGTCGGTCAGCTGACCGGCGGCCGGTCGGCCGGCTGGGACTAAAAGTGCACGAAGTTCATCAAACTTCACTAAGACTCATCCATATTCATCAACACATATCAACTATCATCAACTAACATTAACAATTATCAACAAACGATAATCATCATCAACAAACACAAGTTCTATGAATACTAATCCTATTCCAAATACAATTACAATTACTAACATAGAAAACACATTAAAACACGTAATGATATCGAGTAACCCTTCACCGTTACCTTTTTGCGCCTTCAATGCTCATCTAGGTCCTCCTCTACTAAGTAGTAGTCTTTGTCGAGGTCTTGAAGGTCTCCACCTACAAGTAGACAACAAAAGATGAATATAATTCACCTTTGAGAAAGACGGATAAATTGAAAAGTGAGAAAGACGGTAATTTTATTACCAATTAAGATAGAGGACGATGAGAGGGAAAGATTAAGATGAAATTTAGCGGATTTGAGTATGTATTGAAGGAGTAGTGTCGATCTTTAGCTTGATCATATATGGAGCTTAGGTTTTTGGTTTTTACTTGGTGAGGAAGAAGGAGTAAGTTGAAATGAGCGTGTTAGGGTTTAAAGGAGTATAAGGGAGTAAGTGGAAAAACATGGGAAAAAGCCCATAAGCGCCTTAAGACGTAACTCACTTGGAATTTCGAGTAAAGTCCGAAAATGAACTCGGATTTTCTAAATTAGATACGGGAAAATAAATTCTAGACTAAATCTAAAATTTCGTTGAAAAGTATCCGTATAATATTTTTAATATAAAAATAGAGTACATGTGACACCCTCAAATTTGCGGAAAGAAAAAAAATTAATTTAAATACATAATGAAGGTGTCTTACATAAAAAAGGTTCATACAAAAAGGAAACTAATATTTTACATAAGAATTATACAAGACGGGAGACATATCTCCCGTATAAATACTGAAATAAAAGGAGTGTATAATAATATACAATCCTAAGAACCGAATATAGGTCCAAGGTAATACTTCGCTCGCTAGCTCGTCAATGTACCCAATGTATGCATTCACCACCTGTTCGACCGCATTAAATATAAACACGGAAGCCACAGTCCGTGGGGAGTAACTCCGAGTCCTCCCAGCCACGAAATGTCGAGTTTGATGAAACATGAATAACATAAAAGCAATGTATATGGAAAATACAAAACTTAAACATATATGATATGCTTTTCATGTTATGAAACAGATAACTAACAATTAACCTAGCATGTGAAAGCTATCATGTGAAACCGATAATAAACTATAACTCGAGGTAGGGAAGCTGGTATGCTAGCTCAGAGGTTCCTCGCAGAAACATGGGCCATGTGATACACTCAAAACCCTCATCCACGTAATCATGTGAATCATTAATCGGAATCCATAGTACTCTAGCAATCCTAGCGGCTTGCAT
>JAIUZE010015298.1:0-28221 GCA_022085475.1 Heliosperma pusillum
TGCAAAAAGTGGAAACGACCTTACAAATATCACACGCTCCCCACTTTCTCACAACCAAAATTCTTTTATTTAATTCCCCAAACCATATCCCTCTGCAAACCCAAACACCACCAATCTATAACCCAAATTTCCCCATCACCATTCATCACCTATCACAGCAACATACATGTCGTCACCGACGACGACGATCACCATCAACGCCATGTCAACGTCTCCGGCGACAATGGCCAGCAACTTCGGTGAATTGTCGCATTATGCCGACGCAACTCCATCATCACCATCACATATCGTCGATCATGGATTCCATTATCTCCCTCTTTTAGTCTCTGTCTTCCCTTTTGACCCATTCGTTTCCATTTCGCCAGCGACAAGATCAGACTTCACTTTTTAGTCAGACAACGACACTTGCCGACGAGAATGCTCAACACCCCTTCAACGAATCGTCGTCGATGGAGGAACTTCCTGCATCTTTTGTAACTCCTCTATTAAGATAATACTAGTATACCACAACCCCATCCGTTATTACGCATATACAAAATTTGTGTACCTGGAGTCCAATTTGATGTATCTCGAACAATTTTTAATGTACCTAGTAATTAATTTCATGTATCTAAGTTAAGATACATTAAATCAGTGGTTAGGTACATAAAAAAATTGTGTAGATACGTTGAAATCGGCTGGTAAACCAGAAACAATAACCAAATTTGAGGAAGTGAGGTAGTCGTCGCCGGCTACTTGCCATTTGCAATTTATCAATTCGGACAAAGATTACCCGTTCGATTCCATCAGCCTTGCATCACAAAATCTCATCAACCACCATTAGCAGTGGCTCGAGCGGAGGCTATGGATAGTTCGTTGGAACAGTGATAGGAGTGACGACTGGAGCTCCGATGATATCAAGAAAATAGAGGGGAATATGGAGGACAATAAAGGGGAAACATCGGCGTCGGCGACGGAGACCCATAAATATAACTCGTCGATTGTTGTTGTTGTTTAGGTTGATGACAAAAGGGGAGCACCGTTGATGACATTCGACGTGGTGGCGGCATCTAGTTTTGGCAGCATCTGGTCGTGGCGGTGTTTGACGGTGGTGGTGGTGATGGAATGTCATTATGTTAAGGGTGAGGGAGAGGAAAATGTTAAGTTTGGGTTTTGTTATTGAGATACTGTATTCGCGCGAGTCAAATTGGTCATATTTGTTTGTTCAACTAGTTTGTTTCCACTTTTTGCACCGATGTCGTGCGCATCCCTCCGGGGGATCCTAATCTATATATAAAGGTTAGTCTCATATATATATATAGAGCAAAGATCAATTGAGTCCACCCCATTCCTTAGAGTCCTTGAGTCCTCTTGTA
Source organism: Heliosperma pusillum (assembly GCA_022085475.1). Classification (NCBI taxonomy): domain Eukaryota; kingdom Viridiplantae; phylum Streptophyta; class Magnoliopsida; order Caryophyllales; family Caryophyllaceae; genus Heliosperma; species Heliosperma pusillum. Next base: position 1,356 of record JAIUZE010015298.1, read on the forward strand.
GGCCATTAGATCTTGAAAAATGGATGGTTGAGATTGGTACTCCCAAAAGATGATTAGTGGACTAATTTCCCACTCTCTCTCATCCTTACTAATTAACTCTAATTACCACCCTAATTCAATATATAACAATTTCACTCAATTCCTTCTCTCTCATCTCACATAATATTCTTCCACCCATCTCTCTAAAAACCTAATAAATTCAAAATCTCTCTAAAAACCTAATAAATTCAAAATCTCTCTTCCTCACTTATCTCCACCGACCACCACTACCACCTCCCTCCACCACCGTCACCACCCGACACCAACACCACATCCACGGCCACCTTCTCTTCGCCATCAATCACCCACCACCACCGACGACAACAACCCACACCCACCCTTAAAAAAAACCCCAAAAAGTTCAGATCCGCCGCTCCACAACCGCCGTCGCTGCCACCACCTCCACCTACGCCTCGGACCACCAGCACCACCTTCCGCCGCGGCCTCCTCACCTACCACCACCGGACCACTCCGCCGCCTCCCTCTTCCCTCCATCTTCTTCTCATTTGTTTTCCAGATCTGGAAAATGGAAGAAAGTAGGAGGGAGGAGGGAGGTGGCGGAGTGGTCTGGTGGTGGTGGTGGTGTTCGTCGGTGAGGGTATACTCCGGTGGTGCTGTTCGGTGAGGGGGGTTGTGGGTGGTGAGCGTGGGGGTCGTGGATGGGTGGTGGGTTGTGTTTCTTTTTTTTTCATTTTTTTTTCATTTTTTTGTCTTCTTCCTTGACTCACTGTGTTTGCTTTCTTTCCTTTTCATCTTTTTTATTTTTACTTTGTTTTTTTCTTTCCTTCTCATTTGTTTTCATTTGTTTTTTTCCAATATTTCTTATTGTTTGCTTTCTTTCCTTTTCATCTTTTTTATTTTTATTTTCCATATGTTTGTATGGTTGTGTTGTGTCTTTTTATTTCAGATCTAAAAAAAAGGGTGTTAAATATAGATACGTGTATTAAAGTAACACAAATTCTCTATTAAAGTAACACAAATTCTCTATTAAAGTAACACTAATTATTAATTCTAGATCTGAAAAAGGGTGTCAAGTAACAATGACTTCTATTAAAGTAACACAAATTCTCTATTAAAGTTACACATTTTATTTATTAAAGTCACATATATCGTCTATTAAAGTTACACATTTTATTTATTAAAGTTACACATTTTATTTATTAAAGTTACACAGTTTATTTATTAAAGTCACATATATCGTTTATTAAAGTTACACATTTTATTTATTAAAGTTACACATTTTATTTATTAAAGTTAGACATTTTATTTATTAAAGTTACACATTTTATTTATTAAAGTCACATATATTATCTATTAAAGTAACACACAATATTTATTAAAGTAACACTATTAAGTAACACAAAATGACTTTAAAAGTTACACTTGTTGATGTCAGATCTGTTTCTTTTTTTAGTTTTTACTCTTGTTTTCATATTTTTTTCTAGATCTACCTTTTTTGTAAGTGTGGGTTGGTTTATTAAAGTAACATTTATTAAAGTAACATAAACTCTCTATTAAAGTTACACACCTTATTTATTAAAGTAACATTTTTTTTCCTAGATCTGAAAAAGTTACACATTATCTATTAAATTAACACAAATTCTCTATTAAAGTTATCTATCTTATTTATTAAAGTCACATATACCGTCTATTAAAATTACACATTTTATTTATTAAAGTTACATATATCTTATATTAAAGTAACTCACATTATTTATTAAAGTAACACAAAATGACCTTAAAAGTTACACTTGTTGATGTCAGATCTATTTCTTTTTTTAGTTTTTACTCTTGTTTTCAATTTTTTTTTCTAGATCTACCTTGCTTTTTACATAGTTTTTGCTACAGTTACACTCATAGAGGACTACAGTTACACTCATAGAGGACTACAGTTACACTCATTGAGGACTACAGTTACACTCATAGAGGACTAAAGTAACACTCATAGAGGACTAAAGTAACACTCATAATTTTGTAGTTAATTACGTAGATTCAACATGCAATAAAATTCAAAAAATTCCACTCAAAACGACCTAAAATTACTAAAGTTACACTCGTAAAATATTAGAGTTACACTCGTAAATCATCAAAGTTACACTTGTAAAATGTTAAAATTATATAAATTCAAATTTTTATGTACAAAACCGTCTTAAAAAAATTAAAGTTACACTCCTAAAATGTTAGAATTATACTCGTAAAATGTAAAAAATTATATAAATTTAAATTTATAAGTAATAAACCGTCTTAAAAAAAATATTAAAGTTACACTCGAAAATCATCCAAGTTACACTCGTAAAATGTCAAAATTATATAAATTCAAATTTTTATACAAAACCGTCAAAAAAATATTAAAGTTACACTCGAAAATCAGCAAAGTTACACTCGTAGAATGTTAAAAGTATATATATTCAAATTATTATATCAAAACCGTCTTTAAAATTTAAAGTTACGCTCGAAAATATTAGAGTTATACTCGAAAAGTATTAAAGTTACACTCGTAAGATGTTAAAATTGTTTAAATTCAAATTTTTGTATACAAACCGCCTTGAAAACTTAAAGTTACACTCTAAAATATTAGAGTTACACTCGCAAGCATCAAAGTTACACTCTTAAATCTCAGCAGCTAAAAAGTGCTCAAAAGTGCTTAAAAGTGTTTAAAAAGTGATTAATGTAAAGCTAGAGAGAGAAAGTTAATTAATTAGTGCATAGGTAATTAATTAGTGATAAGTGTATTTTTTAATCTCCCAAATCTCAGCCATCCATCTCCCTCATCCAATGACTAGGATGAGGACTCAAGGACTCTAAGAAAATGGTGGATTCAATTGAACTAAGCTCTCTCTCTCTCTCTCTCTCTATATATATATATATATATATATATATATATATATATATATATATATATATATATATATATAGTATCGTATATATATATATATATATATATATATATATATATATATAGAGAGAGAAAGGATCATGTAAGTACTCTTAGGAAAGGTGAGTCCATAAGTCCTCTTATAGGCCCTTGGATCTTGGAGATGGATGGCTGAGATTGAAGCTCTCAAAAATGGATTAGTGGGCTAATTTTTCACACTCTCTCATCTTTATTAATTAACCACTAATCCCATCTTAATTCAATATATAAGACTTTCCACTCAACCACTTTTCTCTCATCCCACATAATTTCATTCCTCCATCTCTCTCTCTAAAATTCAAAAAAATCAAAACCCACAAAAATCAAAAACCCAAAAAATTCAAAACCCAAATAATTCATAAACATTCATCACCTTCTTTCATCTCCCACCTCCGGCGACCATCGCCGGCCACCACCGGCACCGGCCACCACCGGCCGCCGGCCAAATAATAAAAAAAAAAAAAAAAAAAAAAAACTTTTTTTTTAAGATCTACTTCCTTCCGCTTCGCCTCCACCGCACCTTCTTCTCGCCGTGCCTCCTTCTCGCCGCCCTCTCCTGCCGCCTCCTCTCTTCTTCTTCTTTTCTTTTTCTTTTTTTTTCTTTTTTAAGATTTGCACCTTTCTTTTTAGATCTTGTTTTTTCTTTTTTTCTTATCTCTTCTCTCATGTCGTCCCTCCACCACCCTTTTTTTTTAATCTATGTTTTTATTTTTTAGATCTCGTTTTTATATTTCAAATTTTTTATGTTTGTTACTTTTTTTGTGGTTAGTAGTGTTGTTTCACTGAAGTTTCACATAAAATGACTGAAATTACACTTTTATTAACTGAAGTTACACATATAATGACTGAAGTTACACATTTTTTCACTGAAGTTACACATTTTTTTCACTGAAGTTTTGTTTCTGAATATATGTTTTTATTTTTTAGATCTCGTTTTTATTTTTATTGTTTAGATCTCGTTTTTATTTTTATGTTTGTTTCCTTTTTTTAGATCTCAAAAATCACCATTTTTTTTTGTGGTTAGTGGGTTGGTTCACTGAAGTTACACATATAATGCCTGAACTTATACTTTTAATAACTGAAATTACACATATAATATGACTGAAGTTACACATATAATGACTGAAGTTACACTTTCAAATTACTCATTTATTTATTTTAGATCTCGTTTTTTTTTATAATAACACCCATTTCTAGATCTACTTTTTATTTTTTCAGATTTACTTTTAAGTTTTAATTTTCTTTTGTTGATGATATTTGTCCTATTTTCGTTTGTCATCTTTTTTGTTTTGTTTTAGTTGATTGATGTTGTTTAATGACTGAAGTTACACCATTTTAGACTGTAGTTACACCATTTTGGACTGGAGTTACACCATTTTAAACTGAAGTTACACCATTTTGGACTGAAGTTACACCATTTTAAACTGAAGTTACACCATTTTGGACTGAAATTACACCATTTTAAACTGAAGTTACAACATTTTGGACTGAAGTTACACTAATAAGGACTAAAATTACACTAGAAATGACTAAAGTTACATAGTAGTAAGGACTAAAGTTACCTAAACATGTCTTAAAGTTACATGAATTCAAATTAAAATACACAATCACATTTAGTATAAATGACTGAAGTTACCTAAAAATGACAAAAGTTACCTAAACATGTCTTAAAGTTACACATATATGTCTTAAAATTAAAGTTACACAAATAAGGTTTGAAGTTACACGCGTAAAGACTAAGGTCACATCCATAAAAATATTAAAATCAGATAAATTGTCAAAGTTACAAAAATTAAAATTTATATAGTCGAAATCATATTTTGGGTTAAAGTTACAGAAATAAGGGTTGAAGTTACACTCGTTATGACTGAAGTTACACCCATAAAAAGGCTAAAATCATATAAACTTGTCTTAAAGTTACATAAATTCAAATTTATATAGTTGAAATCACATTTTAGTTTAAAATTACGCAAATAAGGGTTGAATGACACTCGTCATGACTGAAGTTACACTCATAAAAAGTCCTAAAATCAGACATAAACCCCCCCAACCCTTGTCTTGAAGTTTCAGAAATTCGCTGTAATTTATAAATAGTCGAAATCACATTTATTTGAATTACATAAATAATTGTTTGAGTGACACTCGTAATGGGACTTGAAGTTACAGCTCTACAAAGTCTAAAATCATCATAAACCTTGTCTGAGTTTCATAAATTTCAACTTATTATCTGTATTCGAAATCCATTTTAGTCTGAAGTGCATAATAATGGTTGAAGTGCCAACTCGTATGACTGGACAGTTACACCATAAAAAGTCGAAAATCACATTAAACTTGCTTGATAGTTTCATAAATTCAAATTTAATATAGTCGAAATCACATTTTAGTTTGAAGTTACACAAATATGATGGGCTGAATACAACTAACAAATCACACAAATCACAATTTTCTCTCTCTAGCCTTTAGTTAATAACTTTTGAGCACTTTTGAATTTATGAGATTTGTGAGTGTAACTTCAGCCCATATTTGTGTAACTTCAAACTAAAATGTGATTTCGACTATATAAATTTGAATTTATGAAACTTCAAGACAAGTTTATGTGATTTTAGACTTTTTATGAGTGTAACTTCAGTCATTACGAGTGTCACTTCAACCATTATTTATGTAACTTGAAACTAAAATGTGATTTCGACTACATAAATTTGAATTTATGAAACTTCAAGACAAGTTTATGTGATTTTAGACTTTTTATGAGTGTAACTTCAGTCATTACGAGTGTCACTTCAACCATTATTTATGTAACTTCAAACTAAAATGTGATTTCGACTACATAAATTTGAATTTATGAAACTTTAAGACAAGTTTATGTGATTTTAGCCTTTTTATGAGTGTAACTTCAGTCACTACGAGTGTAACTTCAACCATTATTTGTGTAACTTCAAGCTAAAATGTGATTTCGACTATATGAATTTGAATTTATGTAACTTTAAGACAATTTTATGTGATTTTAACCTTTTCTGATTGTAACTTCAACCATTATTTATGTAACTTCAAGCTAAAATGTGATTTCGACGGTACAAATCGGAATTTTTGTAACTTAAGACAATTTATATGATTTGAACCTTTTTATGAGTGTAACTCCAGTCTTTACAAGTTTAACTTCAAACCGTATTTATGTAACTTTAATTTTAAGACATAAGTATGTAACTTTAAGACATGTTTAGGTAACTTTAGTCATTTGAAAATTTTAATTGAAGTTGATTTAACTTTAAGGCATATTTTGGTAACTTTAGTCCTTACTAATATAACTTCAGTTCTTAATTGTACAACTTCAAGCATAACTTCAGTCTCTTAATCGTATAACTTCAGTACCTTAATAGTGTAACTTCAGTCCCTAAAAGTGTAACTTCAGTCCTTAAAAGTGTAACTTCAATTTTTAATAATGAAATTTTAAGACATGTTATCTTTAGTCATTAAGAGTGTAACTTCAGTCCAAAATAATATAACTTCAGTACAAAATAGTGTAACTTCAGTCCAAATACACCATCAATCATACGAAAATCAAAACATAATAGTGTAACTTAAGCAAAATCATACTGTGTAACTTAAAACATATAAAAAATAAATTTGAAATCAAATCATACTAAAATCATACCATCTATCATACTAAAATCATACAAAATCTAAAATAAATAAATATAAACATAACAAATTTGGAAAAAAAAACATAAAACATATAAAAAAATGTGTAACTTCAGCAAAAAAACTGTGTAACTTTAATCATTATATGAGTAACTTCAGTTATTAAATGTGTAACTTCAGTTATTATATGTGAAACTTCAGTGAAACAACACCACTAACCACAAAAAAAACTGGTGGTTTTTAGATCTGAAAAAGTAATAAACATAAAAAAAATTGAAAAATAATAATGAGATCTAAAAAATAAAAATATAAAAACTTTAGTTTTTAATAATGTAACTTTATTATTTAAAAGTGTAACTTTAAGGCTTAATAGTGTCACTTCAAGGCTTAATAGTGTCACTTCAAGCCTTAATAGTGTCACTTCAAGCCTTAAAAAGTCACTTCAAGCCTTATAAGTGTAACTTCAAGCCTTATAAGTGTAACTTCAAGCCTTAAAAGTGTAACTTCAAGCCTTAATTGTGTAACTTCAAGCTTTAATTGTGTAACTAAGAAAAATCAGATCTAAACATAAAAAACTATAAGAAATAACAAAATTAAAAAACAACTAAAAAAATAAATATAGAAAGAATATCTGAAAAAAAACAAAAACATAAAAAAGAAATGTGTAACTTCAGTAAAAAAAATTGTGTTACTTTAATAAATAAGTTGTGTAACTTTAATAAACTACATATGTGACTTTAATATATAAGGTGTGTAACTTTAATAAAATATTTGTGTTACTTTAATAGACGTTATTGACATCCCCTTATCAAATCGAAAAAAAAAACAGATCTCAAAATTTAAACAACAAAAAAGAAAGAAAAAGGAATAAAAAATCCTCTATATATTAAAACCCAACCATTTACTTCATTCTCCTTAACCCACGTCATCAAAATCAAAGTCTTTTTCATTTTTCTCTGGTGGGCCTCACCAGTCTTTATAATCCTCTATATATTAAAACCCAACCATTTACTTCATTCTCCTTAACGGCTTAACCCACCTCATCAAAATCAAAGTCTTTTTCATTTTTCTCTGGTGGGCCCCACCAGTCTTTCTAATTTTATTTAATAAGCCATTTTCTTGCAAGGAAAGTAGCATGATACAGAGTATGATTAAAAAAACCCAAAAAACAATGAGACTTACAAAATTCAACCCCTATATATTAAATAAAAACAAAATTTAAAAAAATAAGATTACTGAATATGAGTATAATATCCATTATACTTACACTTTTAAAATAAACAAATCATATTCAAAACTATCACTTCTAACTTTTATTGAAATATTAAAAATAAATGCAAATATATAATAAAAAAAATCAGTTAATTCCTATTTAGGAATACAAATCTAATTTCTATACTTATTAATAAATTAAACGGCCAATACCTTAGCCCAAAAAAATAATTTCACGGCTATGGGAAATTTTGAAGTGATCTTTAAAGTTCTATTATTATTTTTATTATTTTCAAAAAAATCAATTCCATACTTACAATTTTTTTTAATAATGGAATTTTAAAACTGATTGAAAGGCTAATATTCCGTATATTTTAAAAACAAAAAAAAATAAGGAAAGGTATATATGAAAATAGACTGTCACTATAAATTAAAAAAGACGGCTATATTTGCATGACTAATCGGAAATAAAAATAAAGCAGATTTTGGTGGCGCCATTGTGGTCCTCAACAATGAAAATGGAGAAGAAAACAAATTTAACTAAATAAAAAATAAATTTAGCATAGTATTAGTTTTTTTATAGTGGAGGAGATGAAAATAAATTAAGAAAGAGTGGTGAGGTTGGAAATGAAACTCGGCAGATATGGAAATAAAGTGAGTTAGGATTTTGGTGAAATTTTGAGGTTTCATTTTGTGTGATTTTAGGATAGTATTAGTTTTGTGAGAGAGGGTGTCATGTTATGGACTTATGGCCCGTGGGTTAACAATCTAATTTTATTGGGTTAACAATCTTCCTTCTATTAAAATACAAATATTTAAAGTCATTTGGTTAAATCACCTTATTATGTACACAAGGATCCATTAACTTTATAACTTCATTTGTTTAAAATACACCTTCTAAAATATGATTAATACTTACAAAATGATTTATACCTTAATTTTTTTATTTCCATTTTTATGAATTATTCCAGTTAAAATTTAGTACACATTTGTTTTAGGATCATTGATTTTGTACCAAATATAAATTAAAAAAACATTTCATATATTATTTTCCCCACTTTTACACAAATTAGTAAGAAAATACTATGTAACTTAAATAATACTCTCCTTCTATTGAAGGATGATATAATTTTAAATTGGTGTTGATTGGTCATGTCAGTTTTATTGGAAAATAATATTGATAATAATATAGACATACTTATAATTAAATTATATAATATATTTATAACCATACCAGTTTACAAAATTATAAATAAAAATATTCAACAAAATAAATTACAGTTAAATGAAATGAATACTAATTGGCGAAAAACTATCAATTTATTAAATATTTACTTAATTAAAATGTAGTTTATTTTAACACGATCAAACTGATTAGTTTATAATATTGGTCATGATAAGTCAGGTGACTCGCGTCCGAACATGCTCCGAAAGCATGTCATAGTTGGTGTATGCTAATTGACTTATAGTTGAAATATATAATCCCCTGTATATTAAAACCCAAACAAATAAAGCCTCCATATTCATCCAAATCACCACTACATATTTTCCAACTTGCAATTATATACAACCCCATTTCCCAAGTTCAACTGCTTTTTCTTTTTATTGTCAACGTTAGAATTCTTATATTCCAAGTTCAATAAAAAATTTACCAACAATATTTTAAAAACAAATAATTAAAATTTATCATATTCAGTAATTTATTTATTTATTGACGGTACTAAAAAATAATAAATGATAAAAAAATAATAAAAAAATCTATTTTCCATTAAGTACTTTTTATTAAGAATGATAAATATATAAATAAAAAAATAATAAAGAAAGAAAGTCATAAAGGAAGACACAGTTTTTTTACCGTACTGCATTACTTCTCGACTACTATAAAAAATATTTTAAATCTTCCAACAATAAATTTGGACAAGTTCAAAAAAGAAATCAAGATTTTACTAAAAATAAATCACTTATTTTTATTTTTTTTTCACTATCTATTTTGGGTCCATTATTTATTTTGCCTTTTTCATAAATTTTATTTGCTTAATATAACTCATTTGGGGTAATTAAAGACATGGCCACATAAACCTGAACTCGAAAAACTGGTTGAAAATATTTGGGGAGTTTTTATAAAATGTCAACAAAAAAACCAGCGTCGTTGACATTTTTTCTACTTTCTCAACTTTACCCTTGACTTTTAAATTTTCTTACCTCCGCCTCTCTCGATTTTTTAAAAACTTTCATAGATATTTTAATATACACTAATAATTGAGACGACGAGAATACTTTCTTTCTCAATTTTTTTTTACTATTTTAAATGAGAATCACAATAGATTTAACGAAAAAATAAATTGAAAAGATCACAAATTAGTAAAAAAAATAAAGTTAACAAATATAAATTACAACGAATAATGATAATGATTTTTGAACAAATCAATCTATCAATGCAACAAGAATAATTCAAACATCTATATTAAAAGTTACTATAGAAAACACTAAATAAATTTAGACCACGCATGGAAACCCGCCAAATATCAGACTTGGACGTGAATATTTCATTCCTGAAGTTTGGCCAAGATGCGGGTGATCTATGTATAAGAGCAAATTACTTTTTGTTTTTAATAAAAAAAATTATTTTTGTATTTGTTTGAATTATCGTCATTAATACATAAATTTGTTGAGTGGTCGTGAGTTATATATATGGAGTACGGCTTGGTAGGACTTAGGAGCTTATGAATTAGTAGGGAAATAAAGGTTTTGGATTGTTGGGCTACCTGAAGAAAAGTTGGTGGGCAAATAATCTTTGGAGAGAGGGTATCTCACTAAGTTATTATTGCGAAACCATTTTCTCAAACTGCTTGATATAACTTTTGTGTCATTTATATAATTGATTATGACACACAATGTTTTTTTTGTTTGGCACATGTTTTCTTATCAATTGTAACCATTTTTATCATATATTGTAACCATTTTTAATTAGTATCCAATTTTAAAGTATACGTCGATATTTTATTACTTTTTATACAATTTTTTCATCTATATTTAGTATTTCAATAAGTAAAATTGTAAGGTCGTTTTACACTAATTTAGTGTAAAAATGCATTACACAAGAATTATTGTTTGTAAAATATATTTGACTAATTTCATAAATTCCACCCAAATATATCATCATTATCATATATGCAATAATAATAATATTTTACTTTTTTTCATAAATACATCCCCGTGCAATTTTGCACGAGTTAAAACTAGTAGAGGTAGTAAAAGTTGTGCAAACTTGTAGGGGCTAACATGGCCCTAGGAGTTGATTCTACTTGTACATTTCATAGGAGTTAATTAAGCTTCTAATCAAGTCTCACTACATCACTAAGATCAACCACATATGGTTACGCATAATGCCATAGACAATTTATACTTCCACAAGTTTTGACATCAAATTAGTAGATCAAAAGGGCAAGTTAAGGGTACCATGATTATCAAAATTAAAGAATAAATTAAATTCCGTGGAATAGAACATACTCCCTAGTTGTCACCCATGGAACAATCCGTCTCTTTTAAGACGATCATATTCGTTCTAAAACTAAAACAGGTAAAATATTACCTACTCAAATAGAAAAGAAATACTTTTTATTGGTCCATCCCTAATCATTCTATTTTTTATCTCATCTAATTTATTTAGCCCGTTTTAAGTTAGGACATATATGTTCGTTCATCTTGGACAAGGATTTATTCAATTTGCGTGTCATAAATATGATACTCACGGCTAAACCAGGTGGTGCGCACCCTCAACTTTTGGGAGAAAAAAAATTAAAGTTAAAGGAGATAAGAAGGCCAGGATGTATATATATGTTTCAATCATGCAAACGAGCATGAGCTGAACCCAAATGGAGGAGAGATAATCCATTTCATAAGTCTAATGAAGTTACTCTCTAAACCAATTGAAAATAAAGGAAATACTTCCTCCCATCCAAACCAAACTACCCAGTTGAATTTTCATGGTCTACGACACGACACTTTGACTACGTTTTTCTTCATTTATATATTAATTTTTTGCATCGAAATAATATTTTTCCGAAACCTCTTTTTATAATACATGTAAATATTTCAATTTTATATACAAATTTTAAAATTTTGACTACATATAATCAAGGTCAATATTTATCAAGTTTGACTTGAAATAGTGTAGGGGTAGTTTGGTTTGTATGGGAGGGAGTATCTCATTGCTTATAAAGTGGTAAACTCTTTCATCTTTATCAATAAAGGATAACACTCACATGTTGGACCAATAAGTTTTTTCACACCATCTATCAATATTTGTTTTTGTTTTTTATTTTGTTATGAATGCTAAGTACCTGAAATAATTATAGATCACAAATTTCATACTCTAAAAAATTCATGTGTATGTTTTATTTAAATTTGATCACGATATTATAAATAAGTCATATGTTTCACACTAGTTTCATAATAATTCCCAAGGAGTATTGTTTTACCAATTTCAATTAAGTAATACGAGCAAGTTTCATTTTAAACTGATGAAGTAATATAAAAGTTTAGTCACTTTTTAGATTCGTAAGAATTATACTTATACAGTAAATGATGACTTTAAATATTACATTTTCTCCCTAAAAATGATTGGAAATTTTAGCTTATTTCAGAAATCAATTAAGTTTAGGTCAATTTGTATGCATAGTCTTCCAATTTTACCTTTTACGGCATATATATCAAATTTTCATTATGTATATTTTAACAGGCACGATCGGCTCCGCTGAAAGGTACCCCTCATTATTTAAATCTTGGATCCTTTTCTAATACGCACAAATTCTCATTGAAAACAGACACTATCCGTCATAAGCTGAAACGGATAATACCTCTCTTACAATATTCAAGTGGGTAGGGCGAATGGAGAGCAAATGGATCGTCTCACTAGCCCTCCCACTTACATATAGAGCTGGCAAAAGGTGACCCGACCCGAAGAACCGACCTGACTTATCCGAAAATCGACCTGATAGAACCCGTAAATTTGCTGAACTGAAACCGACCTGAAATGAGCCGAAGATTAACCGATAAACCGATAGAACCTGAAATGATATGACCCGAACCGACTTGTGACTCGACCGGACCCCACCCGAAACCCGATTCACCGACAAACCCGACCTGACCCAAACCGAACTGAACCGACATGTAACCCGTTTTAACCCGATTAAACTCGACCCCACTCATAGCCAAATAATTTTTTTTAAGAATCTAAATTTCTTTATAGTTTGCTTTTTTGTTAATAAATTTGATATAAAAAATTATCGCTCATTTTATTTTTCAAAACAAAATGTAATCTTAAAATAAATAGTCAGTTGTAAATTTAGTATGCTATATTCTTAGTTAAACTTATTAATAATTATTTTGCAAGTGATATATGTAGAAAATTTTAAATTAACGCTTTGTGAGAAAAATAATGTTTAGTTTTGGCTCCATTGAGAACAATAAAGGAAAGAAAGAGTTATGACTTATGACTTATGACCATACAATCCGACCTCGGTTATTAATTATGATCTTAAAATCCAAACCTCAAATACACCATTCTAATAGAGCCTATTCAAACTTAAATACGTAGGAGCACCGTCAAGATAATAAATAAAATCTATTTCATAGGTAATTCATTTATTTCCATGTCATACTTCATATGTCAAATGTTCAAAACTATGAACTATATAAACAACTGATTAATTTAGACCAAAAACATTATTTTTTGTCCATAATATAGGCGAATCCGACACTGGATAGGCACTCATGTCATATACTTATAACCGAGGTCGAGCAATATAAGTGTTCAATGAAATTATACAATCATCAACTTTTATAGTGTTATACTATTATATTTTACAAATATTTTTTGTATCGAGTTCCTCTAATCCAATATTATAACTCATAAGTTCAAAAGTGATCTTTTAACAGAACGACCCGACCATTGACCCGATTCATTTTCAAATTTAAGACGACAATATAAAATACCCGACTTATCAGTAACCCGAAACCAAATCGGTCTCGACCTAATCAAGCATATTGACCTGATATATCCCGACTCATTGGTCAACCGATCCGAAACTGAACCGACATGTTGTAGTTATTGACCCGATTAACCTGACCCGTAAGCGACCCAACCCGAACACGACTCGACCTGAATAAGCAACTTGACCCGACCAAACCCGAGCCCGACATGACCCAAACTGCCTGAACCCGACCCGTAACTGACCTGATTGACCCGATTGCCACCTCTACTTACATATTGTAAGAGGAGTATAATCCGTTTTAGATTGTGGCAGATAACCCGTATTCAGTTAAACGAGCTGTCTAATAAGATCCCGGACAAATTTATTGAGATCTCTTCTGGGTGTTCGTAAAGAATCAACCAATCTCTAAGAGAGAATAGACTAAGTGAAGTGACAACTTCACATAAATGAAGTGTTCGACATCATTAAATGAAGTCCTCACGAATTAATGGCAAGGATAATTTCAAAAAATAAAACCAAGGATAGACTTTTGAGCCTTATTAATAATTTAGAGGCAAAACAAACTTTAATGTGTCTTTAATATATGTTACAGGATTTGTGCAAACCCTAAAGTAATAATAGTAATAATGAATGATTAGAAGTACAAATTGAGCATAACCAGTGAAGTATTAATTATAAGATAAGGTTTGGATGGTATGTTGCCTACTGTTGGTGTACCATGCAAAAGAAACAATCATGCAATTGTCCTTTTACGTCTTTCTGATTTTGCCTTTTGGTTTCCTTTTTGTGTGTTCGTGTGTTTTCCACAATGATTGAATTTCTACATCTCCACGTTGACATTTTTCAACAAATGTTGTGTATCACTAGATTATTTGTGGTTTAGAGATTCTATAATAATTTTATAAACTCTATATATGATCTGGTTTTATCAAATAGAAATGATCTGTCTTAGTATATGAAAGATCGGATCACCATTTTAAGGGTATTTTAGTAATTGTGTACTATGGGTGATTATGAAAGTCTTGATTTGATGGTGATTTCCATCTCATTTTATGTGAATTATTTATATTTTGTTAGATATGGAAATTAAAGGTATGCCAAAGACAACATTTCCAATAATTCAATAAGGATAAAGAGAAGATTTATCTATAACTTTATAAAAAGGGATTTCAATCTATTACTTCCTCCGTCTCGGTTATTGTTTATCTATTCAATTTTAATATTACTCACTTATTTGTTTGTCTTTTAATATGTGGAAGGTTCTAATAATAGTTTTATTATCCAGTGCAGAAAAATATTGTATTTAGCATATCATTAGTGCTGGATCTGTCTTTCCATGAATGCATAACTAATCCATTATTACCTCCTTTCAGCATTAACTTTGTGGCAATTCACGAAGGAGAAAGTCAACATGATGACCACATATTTCTCCTTTTGCAACCCCTGGCAAGAACGAACTAACAAATTTAAAGCTCGCAAGCAATAAGAATAAATAAGAAACTCTTGTATTAAACTCTCAAATTGTGTGAATAATTCTGATTACATAGCTTGATATTTATACTATTATTACTTTCCTTAAACTAGCTAGATAGTATTTAGAAAATAGTGTGAACACTACCTTATTAGTAAATAAGATCACCACACTACTTTATTTAAATTAGAAAACTAGAAACTAGAAAAATAAGAACATCACACAAGACTCTCTTTGGGAAAGTAAACTTGAAAAGTATTCAAACCAAGCTTCCATCTTGCATACATGTTGATGGTAATTCGTCAATTGCGTAACCCGCGTAAACCCTGGACAGCTCAACTTGAAACGATCATATCTTCTTCGTTAGTTATCCAAATAAAGCATGTGACCAGCCACTTGTTGGAAAGCTAATATCATGTACTTTCGTCTTCAAGTGAAATCACTTCAAAACTAGCAATATATTCTGAGATATTTAGCTTTAAAGTCAAGGGAACGCAAATGATGAACTGTCAAGAGTAACTTTAAACTTGCATTTTGAACATATACCTAGGGCTGAGCAAAAATATACGATACGATTTTAATATACGGATACGATACGGTATACGGTTTTAATTACACGGATTTCCGGGTACACGATACGAATTTCCGGGTATACGATACGGTTTTTTAAAAACCGTATCGGGTCCGGGTTGGGGAAATTCAAAACCGGGTATACGGTTTTTGACACGGTTTAATTAAAAATAACAAAAAATAAGTTGGATGTGAAACTTTGAGTTTGATATGTACTATTTGTGTGAATCTTTGTGGGTCAAATCATTGGATGTGAAACTTGCAATGAATGTAACTACTTTGTGAGTGTCAAAGTTTTATGTGAAGCGATGAAAGTTTGTATTTTGGCATCTTAAACCTAACTTTACAAGTAACTCTGTTTCGTAATAATATGCCAATTAGATTATATGGGCATTCTAGTAATGGGCCGTAACTAATTTTGTGAAATCAAAATTTGAGTTTTGACCATTATTAATTAAACCGGATCCGGGTATACAGTTTTTGGGTACCCGGTTTAACCAGGTATACGGAAACCGGGTACCCTAAAAGCGGCTTCTAACAATGACATTTTGCTCCCTTCATATAATGGTTTTTCAGAAGCCTTTAACATGTCAAAAAAGGATTTTGCTTCTGGGGCGTATGATTCTTCTTCATTCATTGGTATATGATCATTATTGAAAATATTAGACTCAAAGGCATCAACTACTATATCTCTATGTGGGTTCTCATTTTGTGGGATTTGAGATTATTCGGAAGTGAAAAATATGATTCTCCATGAGAAATTCAATTGTAGTAGTCTGGACAAAACCCATTTGTATAAACATGTTCTTGAACCTCAATGTCATGTAAATATTTTATGTTTTCGCATTTAATACAAGGACACCTAAGTTTGTTACTACTAAATCATACTCATCTTGTTCTTTAGGAAATTCAATAAACTCGGCAAGCCCCTTTATAAATCTAGCGGTATGACGTCTTTTCTTATCAAGTCTTTCTTCGTACGTTGATAAGGGTAAAGTCGCGTCTCCTTAATCAAAGTAAACCTAATTCACTACTAACTAATAGTCAGCGGTAAGCAAGGTATCGAATCCACAGGGAGACGGTAGTATTCTAATCTGTTAAACTAGGTTTATCTCTAAAGTAACAATTTCGGGGTTTTGAGATTGTGTTTCTAGTCTAAAAGCAATCAATAATAAACAATAACTAATAGCAAACAATAACAACTAATAATAAGCAATAACAACTTATAATAAAAGGTTGAAAACAATAAGATTAAAAGTCTAGGGTTTCAGGTTCACTAGGATTATTGTTCAGGGGTAAGGATGTAGTCAACTATCATGCAATAAAGTTATCTAAGGTCACAAGATCGCTCGATTCAATTATGCCCTTTAGATCTACAATTTAACATGCGATCGCTATCATTAAACGAGTTCTATTCAATTATCGTAGTCTATCTTAGTCTTAACCCGGTCGGTGTTAATCCTAATTCGCGAGACTAGTTAATTAATCCTGGCCAGTAATCAAACAACTAGAATTAAAACGATAATCAAACGATAACCATGCAATTGCAATTCAATTAATTAATCTCTCCCTTCTAACAATCCTAGATCCCCTTTCAACCCTAAAAAGGAATTTAGCTACTCATAACAATATTAACAACAACGATGATCAATAAAGTAAACATGATTAACAACAATGAAAGGATGAACAAAAAATAATTAAAGAACAAGAAGATAATTAACTGAATAACAAAGAAAGATTGAAGAATACCGATTACAAGTTGAACTAAAGACAATAGTCTTGATGAATAAAATCCGGAGGCAAGCAAACTAAATTAGGGTTTCTAATATTAAAGTATTCAAGCATAAAAGCATGAAAAAGCATAAAAAGCATGACTAATTATGAAAGACGAGCTTTCCTTTTATAGTACAAATCTAATAAATTAGGTTAACTAGTTTAGGAAAATACGAAAAAGCCGTCAGAATACTAGGTTGCTCGATCGAGCAAGGGACTTCTGCTCGATCGAGCAACAATCACCACGACTCGGCCGAGCAAGGGCTTCTGCTCGGTCGAGCATCCCTTCAAAATGGCTTGTTTCTTCGATTTTCTTCTCCTTCGTTCTCGATTTCCGTGCCTAACCTTCTACGATCCGATCTCGCCATGCTTCATATTTACTCAAAAAGCTCCAAATGCATCCAATCTGCATTAAAACACAACAGAAGCGGCAGAATCGACATTCTAGCTAAAATAGCATAGAAATAAGCAAGGAAAGACGGTAAAACGAGTTATATGTGTCTAAGGGAAGCATAAAATATGTATATAAATAATGATTATCAAACTCCCCCAAACCAATCCTTTGCTTGTCCCTAAGCAAAGCACTCAACACTATACAAAGACAAACATACAAATGGTGAATGAAAAACTCAAAGCTAATGTTAATGCACATACAAATCTCAAGCTATCCATATCCATAACAAAGTAATGACCAAGTTGTACCAATAAAACAAATTCAAAGGAACGGGAAAGTAAAAAACGCAACTTATATTCCAAGATTTTACATGATACCCTAGTATAGACAAAAAACAAATACCTTTCAATCTTGCAAGGCTCGATTTGTCGGATTCTCGCGGATTCACTCATACACTCATAAGTTTATGTAAGGGTGAATTTTGTGAAGATAGAAAGAAATAGAAACACTCACTCAACTTATGAAACATGCATGCATTCTAATGTGATAGTAATTTCCCCAACTAATACGCATTCCCTAAAAAGCACATGAATCAGGACAAAAAGGGAGGCTAATGGCTGAAGGTATAGAAGTGGATTGTGCCAACGCACGTATGGGAATGTGGGGCGGTGACCGGTAGTCGCAACGACACTTATCAAAACAAATCTACAAGACTAGCACAAACCAACACCTGACTAGAGAAATCAACTTAAACTTGACAACACACGAGAGATATCGATATTGCTCTCTGAAAAATGCATTAGACTCTAGTATATTCCCTTTCATTATCCCTTGAACAATTCAATGAAGCAACACTTTTTTTTTCTTTTTCCTCTTTTTCTTTTCTTCTCTTTTCTTTTCTAATCATATCTTTTTTTCTTCTTTTTTTCTTTTGCTTCACAACATTTCTCAACAAAGGGAATAAATGACACAATTGCCAACATACTTGCTACACCCATTTGATATTCTTTTTTCAGAAATCCCGACCCAACCATAGTAGACAAGTAGATAAGAAAAACATGCAGCTGCGACTGTCCCGATAAGGTAGGCAAATTCTAGGAATGTAGCTATTATATGGCTTGTAAAACACGCTACAAAAGGCTCAAATTGGCTAAACATAAAGAACTCAATAATAAGGGTATAAAATCAAGTCTTTTTGGCTATGTGAGGCTTATTTGAACAGAAAGAACCACCTTTCCTCATGTACTTCTCAAATGAACGCGTATAGTATCAAGAAACGAATGTCACACTTATGCAATTTGATGTTACATATTCCACAAGGAGTACCACACTCAAGCCTAAAGACAATGAGACCAGTTTATTGATGCTCCTGGCCTAGAAAACTCTATAGACCTCAGAATTTTAAGTGGTTTACCAACTAAAATTGGCCAAATCTAATTAGCATAAGGTATGTCAAAAACGGTCAAGACTTGTACTATGAGCTTTGTTTTGAAAGAGTAGTAAGTCAAAACAATGTACATGGATAACGTATTTGGGTAACAAATGCAAAAACAATGCAAATTATCATCATTGTTATTCAACTTCACCAAGACTCGACCTAATCAAATAAAAACATGTTTTTGGATTTTGTAAATTTTTCAATTTTTATGAATTTTTTTGTTTTTTTTTCACACAACGGAAATAAACACACCACATAAATAAAGACTCTCCCCCAAACCTAAATGTCACAGTGTCCTCATTGTGACGCTAACAGTTCATCAATCACACAACAACCAACATCAGCAACCTAAAGGACACAACTAACAAAGGGAAAAGGGGAAATAACTGAAAGAAAATACAATAAAAGAAAGTACAAGGATAGATAATACCAGCTGCATAAAATAATAGCCTCCCCCAAACCAGC
Source organism: Heliosperma pusillum (assembly GCA_022085475.1). Classification (NCBI taxonomy): domain Eukaryota; kingdom Viridiplantae; phylum Streptophyta; class Magnoliopsida; order Caryophyllales; family Caryophyllaceae; genus Heliosperma; species Heliosperma pusillum. Next base: position 21,267 of record JAIUZE010015298.1, read on the forward strand.
TGTAAAATGGGGGAGTTGTGACCAGCTGTCACTACTGCTCATCAGTCGGGTTCAAGTTCAGGTGTCGTTACCTTGGTAACCTTAGGGGGGTTACCCAAGCTATACACCTTTTGTAACTTGCATTCCTCTCCTGTCAGCAGTTTTTTCATCTCAACTACTGGCTTACTCCGTGAGCTTCCAGCTTCAGCAGTGCTGGAAATTAAGGCGACCTCCAGAGGATCCCTATCCAAACGCAAAGGGAGACATTCATCAACAGTCAAATCCACAATATCGACCCTATGACATGTCTCTTCTAGCATGGGGTGTTTCATTGAATGCTCTAAGTTGAAAGTAATAGTGTCATCCCCCACTGTTAGTGTAAGTCTCCCATTCTTAACATCTATAACCGCCCCCGCAGTATGGAGGAATGGTCGTCCCAAGATGATAGAAATTTGGGTGTCTTCAGCCATATCTAAGACAACGAAGTCAACTGGTATGAAAGATTTCCCTACTCTAACCGGTACGTCTTCTAAAATTCCCAAAGGGTGTTTAATAGAACGGTCGGCCATTTGTAAGGTCATGGTTGTAACAGTAAGTTGACCCATATTAAGCTTTTTGCACATAGAAAATGGCATTACACTAACACTAGCCCCTAAATCACAAAGAACTTTATCAATAGCTAAGCATCCTATATTACAAGGAATAGAAAAAATCCCTGGATCCTTTAGCTTGGGTGGTGAGTGGGATTGTAACACAGCACTACATTCCTCAGTAAATGCAACCGTCTCCACTTCATTAAAGGACCGCTTCCTTGTCAATATGTCCTTCAGAAATTTTGCATAAGCCGACACTTGAGTGATCAACTCGGTAAATGGTACACTCACTTGCAAATTTTTGACCACCTCCATAAACCTTCCAAACTGCGTATCAAGCTTGGATTTACGTTAGCGGTGAGGAAAAGGAAGTTTAATTGCAATTGGGTCAGCTTCTTTTGCTTTTGTAGATAAAATAGAGGACTTATAGGCCTGGTCAGGGGTTGCTTGATCGAGCAAAGGGGCCGCTCGATCGAGTTTTTCGGAACAGGAACTTTCAGGAACTTTTCGTGCAAAATTTTCAAAATTTCCCTGGGTTGCTCGATCGATCAAGGGGGTGTTGCTTGTTGGAGTAAGTGTCCTCCACAATAGTGCATTTATATAATAAATCTCATTTGGAATATACGTTGCATGATTAATATATTTTGATACTCCACGTCAGTTGATTAACGTAAATCGGTAACGCTTGGCTGACTAGATATTGACGTTATTGTCGTATGACGGCGGTGATCAACTGATCCCTTTAGGCCACACCTATAGGATGACACCCAAATAGAATACTAATTATTTACGATACAGTTTAATTAGGGCATTACATATATTTGATATGTATGTTTAGTTACGAGAGTTATTTATTGGAAATTGAGTTAGGAACTCATTCCACTTAAGTTTATTAGTCAATTATACGATAACTGACTGAATAAATTTTACGTCTTATTTTAATACGATTAAATAAGATTTAATTTAGTGATTAATCGTTAATTCATTAAATTAGTTGAGGTAATCCATATATTTTGAGGTAGAGGTAATTAGTTTATTATATTTACAAGGAGTTGTAAAATAAATTAACTGGGCATTGTGGGATCCATTATATATTGATATAATGGTAAAATATCACTTAGAAGTTAAGTACATATTGTTTATTAATTTGTGTCATATAATTGTTATATTATCAAATTAACAATTAATTATACAAGATAATTAAGCATATGATTTATAAGTATTTGTGGGACAAATATCAAAAATAAAAATGGTCCATTGTGGACTCATGTGCACCGGTTTTGTGTAGACAAAATCACTAGTGATTTTGCTCTACCAATTCCACACTCAACCATATGATTATGACATGTATGACACATGATCATTATCATTATACAATCCCATACACTACCTATTTGCATGAGAATAAAAAATGAGCAAAATAAGAGCCACAAGGGCTAGACCATCCGGCCAAAAGGCCTTCATAAGAGAACAAGAGTTGTTCTCATTATTAACAACTTCATTTTTGCTTATTTTCCTTCTTCTCTCTAAAAACCTCCAAAAAATCTCTCTAAAAACTAACATGCAAACTAATATTCATATCATATTACTAGTGTAGTAATACAATAATATTAGTAGTATAATGTGTTACTTATTATCTAGTTAATAATAAGGTAAGATTATTTGGGTTTAATCTTGGGTGCAACAAGAAAGAGACCTTCTACTTTGGAGGTTGTTTTATGGAGGATCATCCATTAATTTCATGCTCAAGAACAATAAGAAGGAGTTCTTATTGTGCCCATATTGAACCGAAAATTCCCAATGTAAGGATATTTTCGTCTTATCTTTTCTTTTACGCTTTTATATTTGCATGCATGATAACTAGATCCTAAATCATTAAGTTAATGTAATTTAATGAACTAATTAGAGGAGTCTAATTATAGGTCTAGGACTTTCATGTGGTATCAGAGTTCAATTGTTACATGCATGTTGATTTTAAGCATTAAAATCGAGTTATACGATAACTTGGGTAAAACTGAAAATTTGTGTTAAAAATTGGTTTGCACGAAATTTTTGATTTGCATGAATACCTACTGACCTGAAAATTGTTGTGGTCAAATTTGGTTATTTTAGGGATTGATTTGCTATTTATTTTGATTTATGGCCTTTAAATCATGTTAATATGCACTTTTTATGTTAAAAGTTAACTAAAAACAGTTGCATGTTGATTATGGCCATGAATTTTTCATATGATCTCACATGCATGTTTTAAATACTGTATGTCAAATTTCGTGACTTTTAATTAAGTTTTGCATGATTATTGATTTTTATGAGATAAAAGTTAATAAAGTGAGATTGTTATGATCATAAAATTGAAACATCCTTTTCTGGTCTTGAAAAATTTTGGTACATTTTATAATATGATTTATACCATCCTGGTGAAGCTTTATAATTTGTTTCACTATTTTACTATATTTAATGGTTTTTATTTGATAAAACCGTTGAATATTAAGTTATTTGTTCATAAAATTTATTCAAAATTTTTGGGAAAATGTTTCTGGTTTTTATAGTTCCTGGAAATGTTCCAGAATGGACAAAATTTTTGGTTTCAAATTTTTATGAGTTTTATATTTTAATTTTGGGTTTATCTCATAAATGTTATGATTAAACCTCTATATTTAGCAAATACGACCAATTCAAACTAATTAAATACAAACAAAGTTAGTGGAGACTAATTTTGAGTTCTAAATCAGTTTAGATAATTAGTTTGAGCTTAAATACGATTTAAGTATTGATTAGTGATTTTTAATGGTTAAAAATCGATAAAATCCATAAAACCGAGCTAGAATGAGCATGATAAGTATTAAGGGCGATTTTGGTATGATTTTTACAGCATTTTATTTATGTTGTTATTGTTGAATGAATGAATGTCATTTGTTTAATTTTTAATGCAAGTTGTACCTAGTATGGCCTAGATTATTTTAATCGGTATTACCCGTAATGTAAGGGAATACCGATGCGGTTGTAATTTTATTTGCGATCTCGTATCGCCGTTTGTAATAATTTAATTTCATTTTTAGACCAAATGTATAATAGGAATTTTATTTGTATCTTTTTGTAATTATTTATTATGAAGACGGAGATTCCCGAAGTCGGTTTTCCAAAAGACGGTGCCATGAAGAGGCAAGGGGCTAAGGAGTTGGTTTCCGATTTTGTATTCTACTAGTTAATTAGATTAGCTAGGTGGCCATACTAGAATTTATTATTTGCTTGCTTTATGTTTTCCGCTCATGCCAAAATCGCCAACATGCATTTTTATTTCTCGATTGTCAATTCAAAGTTATTCAAAATTCACCGACTTAGTTCGCTTATAGGGAATTAATAACTAAATTGACAAGACCTCTCACATGACTTAAATAATTGAGATTAGCCTTACCAATTAGTAACACCTATGAATCTCGTGTTCATTAGGGCTACCACGCTCGTGGGTCCCTTTTTACCTCGGGTAAGTAGGGTGATACGATCACAAGCTAAAATTGAATTGGACTCAACGAGATAAGCGTTATCTTGGGACTAGAATATGGATTTAGTTGAAATCCGTCAATCAAGAGTTCTAAGGGTAGAATTAGTCAAGTATTGACTTACCATAAAGGTAGCATACGATGACTATTTTTGTCTAAAGATGGGTCTTGGAATCACTTATATAATTTCGTGAGGGGTCATTATATGAGTGACTTGTTTAAAATTGTTTTACAAGTGAATTATATATAAGCAATGAATGTTTATTTTTGGTTGATATTTATTTTACACGCGCAATGACAAATATTTATCCTTCTACAAACTTGTAAATCCGTTCAATCATGGAAAGGAGTTTCCATTATCATATATGGTATCATTTTTGATTGCGAAATAATCTCCGTTTAAACCACCATAGCTAAAGACAAAATGAATTTTTCTTTTTGATCCTCATATTCACCATTGCAAATGTCTCTTATGAAGACTATATGAATAAGTCACACTTAGTCAAAAACGTTTTGATTTTGTTTTAGTGACGTCTTCTTATTACAATGGTGCATCAATCTTTTTGCTCTAAAGAAAATATTTATTATTTTTGGTATGACGTCATAATGCTCCTTATCGAGGCTTACCTCAAAAGAGGTCAAATCAGTTGGGATGACTAGGTTAATCGATTTATTTGAAATCGTGAATAACCAAATACCGTAGACACTTCATGAAAGGTTTATACTTTTTGAAGGTAAAACCATGAATGAAATGAAGAATAGTCTTCATAATAAATCTAATCTACTTGTCTAAGTAGAGATTCATGAAAGTGAGTGGGAGCTCTAGGAAAGATGTTTTATTCTTAATTGTTAAGAATAGGACGAGGTTCAAAAGTATGTTGGCACGATATTGGCACAAGGCTAGGGAAAAAGGCAAGGCTATTTTGAATAGTAAAGTCAAAACCCAAGCAAGGTGTCGAACCCAACTTTTGATGATTCTATTTTACAGTGTAAGACACTAGAAAATAATTTACCCCAAGTTTTCTAAAGAGTTAGAAATTGGGTGTACTATTTTCACCCATAATATCTATATGATCGACATTTATTTTGCTAAAATGCGAGTTTTGGGTATTAGATACCTATTATGGTTTTCATCAATGTATTCAATGCATATAATAATGATTTGTGCGACGACTAACCATGATTAAATGTCGACCTACAAGGAAAATGTAACTATTGTAGTTTTATTTCTATAGAGACATATAAAAGTTATAATGTGATCAATCTAGTTTTGGATTTAGAGGTATACTTTAATAAACGTTATTATGTACATGACCTCTAAATAAAGAATATAGTATCCACTTTAGTGTACGACACAAGTGTTTCACTTTTGTGAATGGAACAAGCGTTGTATCCTTTTATGCTTATACTTGGTCTATGGTTATCCCATACCAATCAAAGGTAATTATATTGACCTAAACTAGAAATTACTTGTCATATAGATTGAAAAAGAAACAAAATTGGTGACCCAGATCTAATCTTGATTCTGGACTGTGTAGCACATTAAAAGGCTAGTATTGACTAGTATCCCTACAACATTTGATTTTGAATCTTATGGTGTGTGCATGTAACAACCCGAAAAGTACCCGATTTTTCTAGTAAAAATATTTACTAACACTTTTCAGTAGAACTTAAGTTTTTAAAATAGGAATTTTTGTTCCGAGTCTTATTTTGAAATTCCGCGTTCGTATTGGAATTTTGAGAGTTTCATGAAAAGGACCGTTGTAGTCATTTTGACTGTTCTTGATTTTAAGTCGGTCGACTTCCTTGATTTTTTTTGTTAAAAGTCGTCATTGACTTTTCTTGACTTTTAAGTCGTCCTAAACTTTTCTTGACTTTTAAGTCATCTTCGACTTTTCACGACTTTTCAGTCAACTTTGACTTCCGTTGACTTTTTCCCGACTCGCCTCATAAGTTTGAAGACCGAAATTTTATTTAAAAAAATAATATATTTGATTTATTTTTATTTAGATTTATTAAGATTTATCATAATTTAATATAATTATTTTGAATTTATTCGGAATTTTAAAGAATAACTTTTACGGTTTTAACCGAACATCATTTAACTATTCCCGACTCATCATAAATCCCGTAACAAATTCGAAACTCGACTTTGGCATGAGTCACGCGGCCATGTCATCGTTTTCCACTCACTTGAGATATTTAATTCTTTCGATTAAACTAATACAAATATCTTAGATATTTGTTACTTTATCGATCCGTAAACGGAGATTACGCAAATCGAGAAAAATCAGACCCGATATCATCATGTACCACACGGCTCTCCTCTCCTTTCCTCTCCTCTAATAGACCTTGATATTTTCATTTCTTTTGATTAATATATCATAATATCTAGATATTATTTCACTTTATCGATCAGTTAACGAAAATTACGCAAATCGTTTACAAAACTGACCCGTCTAGCACAAGACCACACGGCTCATCCACCCTCTAATAGGGCTTGATATTTTCATTATTTTTCATTACAATATCATAATATCTTGATATTTAGTGTAATTAACTTTATCGTTAATTATATTTAATCGTTTACCGTAATATAATTATTTAACGCGAGTTAATTCCGTAACAACAATTTCAAAATCCGACTCCATATTTCCTCTATAATACACGGCTCCCTCACCCAACATAACTCACCAACAACTTTTCATTTTACAATAAATCAAATAAAGATCAAAATATCACTTTCTTTAATCGTTCTTGAGCGTTCTTCGCGTTCTTCATCCGTTCTTCATCGTTCTTGAGCAAAACCTTCATAAAACCTTCATTTCTTAATTAAATCCGTCCGAACTTATATTTCTAGGATCTCCTCTTCGCTCTCCATCT
>JAIUZE010015299.1:0-12086 GCA_022085475.1 Heliosperma pusillum
GTACGCCTAATTATTCCTTTGTTATTGTTCTTTAAGACTTTACATTGATTGTTTCAATTTTCTATTTCATTAGATTCATTTTCATGTTGTTATAGTCATAGTTTCAATGCTTAGATTGTCGTATAGCGTCGTTATTATCGCCACATAGAGAGTCTAAATTATTGTCGAAATCAACTAAATATGCTTATCTTAACTTTCATTGTTAATATCAACATAACCATGAGTGAGTAGTCACCTTTCTAGGGTGTAGGGTAACCATGTTAGATTGATTAAAAAATGATAATTGGATAAAGGAAATTGTGCTTTTAAAAAACATTGGTCGATTGCATGTTGGGACTTAACGATAGTTGACGATTTTTGATCACAATCATTGACTAGTATGGAATTCTTTTCCAAGGTAGATATACAGGAATTGAATAGACAAAGTGTGACATAGTGGATTAAGACCTAGTAAATCGCACTAAAAGCCTGCTAGACCATCTGATCTATGATTGTAATGAACACACCATTCTTACGAACGCTCAATGAATTATTTGCATATCCTAAATCCAATTTTATCAATATGTCAATCCACATGTGTGAACCTATTTCCCTAGATGCTTCTTATTATTGTTAATTTATCATTTGCTTTATCGTTTTCATTTCAATTTGTTTTTATTTTGTTTTTATGCCATTCGTTAGTTTAGACATCACAAAATCCAAAACCCAGAAAATCATTAGATAAAACTCAATTGTGAGACGATTCACAATCCATAGGAAACACCATCTCCCTGAGGATGGACCCCTACTTCCCTAATTACATTAATTTGTTATTAGCCTAGTCTGGGTAATTTATCTTTGTATCGGGCTTGCGACATGCACGATCACATTAACAACTTACTAATTATGCATGGCTTCCTTAATCCGTAGACAAATGAAACTACTCACTCATATTGATAATTAAACTAATACTATTTGATATAATAAACATGATGAATATGGAATTATAAATGAAAACAACTTGTTAATAAAATATACTACACTAAGTGAATGAAAACTAATGAAGATAATAATCAAACTATGATTAACTAAATGCTACGATTAACTAAATGATCCGTAAGGTAAATGACGGAAGTAAATAATAACATAAAACTAGAATTAGGATTACCGCAATAGAGAAATACAACTCGGAAATGAAGAACGAATAACCCAAATGGTTGAATGGAAAGGTTGCAATATAACTTCAAAATGTAACCAAATCTTTGACATAGTAATAACTAAATGTTTGACTAATTATGAAACTAAGAAAAATTTGTGTGCTAAAGCTATGAAAGATATGTGAAATATGAGTAAAAGATATGATGAAAGATGTCCCTAAGTGTCGAAGTCCCTCTCCTTTATATAGGGAGAGGGGACTGGAAACGGTTGAGTCACAGAAGCCAAACCCCGATCAAGGTTCCCAAGCCCCGATCGGGGCCTCTTTGATCCGGGTGCTTTGTCTTAATTCCTCCATTTAATGCTTAAGGAATCCTAAGCTATGCCTTTAAACACCTTAATTCTTCGGTTAATTGCATAGTTTAGGGTTTCCTTGAGCATCTAAAGGAGTATCCTATGCTTGAATTTGTGGACTCCTTGCTTTGGCCTTCATTTTTAGTTTTCTTTCATTTTCATTTCAATCCATTTGACAAATCTTCATGCTTGTCTTGTCTTTTTGCTTTCATGGTCCATATTAGCTTGTTGGACTTTGGTGCTTGCTAATTGTGTTAGGAAAAAGCCTCTAAATACATAGATTCCTACAAAACATAGCAAAAACGTGCAATGCACCTCGAACACGTAATTAGCTCATAAAAATACTAAACAAAGTGTAGTAATCATGTAAAAATCGAGCTAAATTAGGGAGTAAAATCATATAAAAACTAGACATATCAAACTCCCCCAAGCTAAACCCTTGCTTTTCCTCAAGTAAGCACATAAGACTAAGACAAGAGAGGAAAACAATGAAGTCCCCACAATTGCAATATCCAATTTTAAACTATCAAGCATAATGACTCAAGTCCCGAAACAACATGGGCATAAGGATAATGCAAAACACATGGATGAGATTTACATGGCGGTGTAGCATGAAAGACTTCAATTGAACTTTTTGGCTCTTGCATGATCTTTTGACTTATGGACTCTTACGATACTCTCAAACTCTTTTAAATGTGAAAGGATTTTTGTGAGTAACACTCACCTATCCTCGACTCATGAGAGTGTGCCCGCAATCTAATATGGTAAAAATTTCAAAACTGCAAGCCAAAAACATTCAAATGCAAGCATGAAAAAGGAAGCCATAGGTAAGAGGAAGGTTAGTAGGAAATGGGTAAGAAAGGGGAACAAATGATTTATGGTATGTGGAGCTAAGTCAAGCTAGCAACAACCATATGTAAGGATGCTCAATCCCAAAACTATCCCAAAATTTCCAATATAATTCTTAAGAAAAACTCTCAAAAATATGTAAATAGAATATGAGAGTTTCTTAAATCATCTTTTTCTTCTTTTTTTCAACATTCAAGATATGCTTCTCTTTTTTTCATTTCATGCTTTTTTTTTTCTTTCTTTTTCTCTTTTCTTTTTCTTTCATCATTTTTTCATCATTTTTTTCTCTTTTTCTCAAAGCATTAAGACCAAGCTCACAATGATATTTCAAAATACAACAAATCCTAAATGAGCATCCAAACACAAATTAATCAAGGCTACTAGCTCAACAAGGTAGGCAATTTTTATATGTAGCTAAGGGTAAATTTTGTGAATGGGTTCAAAAAGGCAAATTTATCATGTGAATGGCTCCAAAATGCTAACAAATGAATGCATGCTTATAAAGAAATGAAATTAAAACCATACTTGTGCGTATTTGATGTAGCACAAACCATAAGGAGACCTATACTCACCTAAGAGAGACCGAATATGGGTGTATCGGTCTAAGGAGGCTCTACCTTACCAATTTGTGGCTTGCCAAAAGTCAGGATCAAGCTTATTAGGTTCAATTTCAATCTTCCACCTACTATGTCAAGACATCCCCATGGATGCAATTATCCCGTCAAATAATAGAGAGTCATTAGCTATTAAGCTAAAATTGGGATATGCAAATGGGTACAACTATGTAAACCATGACCAAAGTAGGCAAGCAAAACATGTGAAGCACAAAAATTTCAAAGTTTCATAAATTTTCTAACTACATGCAATTCCTAACTAAAATGCAAATGCAATCCCCCCCAAGCTAAACACAACATTGTCCTCAATGTGCCAACATGTATAGACATCCAAGCTAACCGTAAAAACGGTTCAAAGCACAAAACAGGGAAGACAAAAGGTTAAAATTTAATGGGGAGTGGGAAAAAATACAACTAAAGTGCAAAGCAAAAATAACTTACTAGACTAGCTAGCCTCCCCCAAGCTAGTATGTAGACGTGAAATACCTTCATCCATCAATCAAGTAAAGGGCCAAAAGTTGAAACCCTTCCTACCCTTCTTCTTATCACTTCGAAGAGGAGTGACATATTCACCAATATTGTGCCCACTTCCAAGCCCCTCTCCATAGCTACTATAGGCACCACCATAACCGCCACCATAGCCTCCTTGAAATGCTTCAACTCCATAATCCGAACCACAAAAATCCGGACCGACATCATGGTGAGTAGAAGTATCTTCATCATGGTTAGGAGGAGGAAATCCACCCGAGGGATAATGATAAAAAGATGGATGCGGTCCCTCGAGTCGAATCACCCCTTGCCTAGCAAAGTGATCATAAATAGGATACAATGCAAGCCTTTGGTCATCACGAATAGCATTAATACTAAGGCTAAGGTCACACATCATATCCGTCACACCAACGCTAGACGTGGAATGACGTGATTGGGTCGGTGGGACTCGTGCACGACGGTCAACGGTGGTAGCTCGCTCACCTCTAAGTGGCAAATGGTAAGTGGGTCGAATAAAGGGGCAATTCTCACGTCGAGGTTTGGTATAGACCAATGGTTGAAGCTCTCCCGTCTCTCCTGGTAGTGTAATAGAGTCTTGATTACCAATCCTCCAAATCATATCCGGGTGAGAGCTCTGAAACCAATTATATGATAGGAAATAGTCATAATCTAGTCCATTCCCCTTTTCCCGACTCTCCAAAGGAACCAAATCGGTGGTATCATGGTTGAAACGGCAGACGCTATGGGCAATTCTAGTAACCAACCCACCCAAAACAATGGACCGATTTTTTGCATTACATTGTTTGGTCAAGTGGCTAGCAAAAGCATAAGGAATATTCATTTCCCATTCGGCATCACCATTTACAGTAAGAAAGGCACCTAAAATTTCAATCTCGATACTCCTCACCGAGTGCCTCATTCCTCCCAAAGAAAGTCCACCCCATAAATCGTTGCCAAATGCGAATTTCGGGGTAATGGATGTATTGGTGAGGGGTATGGTCCCAACCAGTGAATGTGTAGTGAGAAATGGATGCCCAAGTCAGTTCAGGTAGGTAATCTTTATGTGATTCATTACACAATACCTCACATCGTAAAGCAAAAATCTTAGCAAAGTCTGACAAATTCAAACGATATGCATTATTAAACAATCGGAATGATACAAAATTGACAAACCCTTCACGTTTTGATTTATGAAACTCGAAGGAACTCAAAAACTCAAGTGTGAGTTTGGGAAAGGTTAGATAATCCAGTTTGTAACAAGCTTTCATACCAAGATTGTTAAATAAAGCCTTAACATGTTTATCAATTCCGATTCTTTTCAAAGAAGCGTGATTGATAAACTTAGTTGCTTTCATACCTTTGGAGCGTAGGAGGACCCAACTATCCCATTGTTTTTTATCACTAAAGACCATTCGGGGATAATCATCATCATGCCATTCCGGTACATCGGGCATTTCAACATCCTCCGCAGCTCGGGAGGATTCCGCATGACCTCTTCTTATCTTTGGAGCACCTTGGGTAGGAGCTTTTCTAGGAATTTTTCTGAAATTTTAAGACGAAATTTCATCCTAAAGCTACTAAAATCCATCCAAATAACAAGAATAGAACAAACTAGTAAGCTAATTCATCTTACAAACATTAATATAGCACAAGACATTCAATTTTTAGCATAACAAATCACAAAATCAACTTCCCCCAATTTGAGTTAGGGTTTGATAAACTTGATTAAATTGATTGAAATGGATGAAATTAGAGATAAATCAAGGCAAAACTTACTTGATGATAGTGAGGAGTGAATGATGCTTGCAAATCAATGAAGGAATTGATGTTTCCTTTGAGTTTAAGTGAGAAAATGAAGAAAATAGAGGAAGAAGGAATACCGTCGGGTTGGAAATAAGGAATAGCTGAGATTTCGTTGCTAATAAAACAGACGAGTAGAAAATTGAAACCCCGATCGGGGCCTGGGAACCCTGATCGGGGTTTGCCCTCTGTAAGTCTCCTGACTTTTTTTCCGTGTTTTGTTGTATTAATTCCCCGAACGGGTTTCCGTGCTTGGGGATGCGTGAATTTCCCCATCGACTCTTCTTGTCTTCATTTTTTCCACCTAAAAATCAAAAACAAACATCGTCAAGTCTAGTGAAGTCTAAAACAAAAACGAGAAATTACGGAAAATAAGAAAATAAAGAAAATAAAATGTAAGCAAACAAAAGCTTGGGTTGCCTCCCAAGAAGCACTGGTTTAACGTCCCGCACGACGTATGAAGTTCGAGTCGGTTCAAGTGTCCATGTGAACTCCTTCGATTACCCCAACGACCGCATTCTCATGGTAGACCTTCATACGATAGCCATTGACTTTGAATTTTTCGGCATTAGTGGTCATCACTTCAACGGAACTAAACTTGTTGACATTCGTGACGGTATATGGGTCGGACCACCGCGATCGTAATTTTCCCGGAAAGAGCTTGAGTCGGGAATTAAAAAGAAACACCTTATCACCGATTGTAACATCCGCTTTTCACCACTCAACTTGGAATCCATGTTGAGCTCCTTGATTGCCCAATAAGCTTTATGTTCCATCTCAACGGGGAGATGACACGCCTTTCCATAGACCAACCTATACGGTCAAGTACCAATAGGTGTCTTATATGCGGTACGGTAGGCCCACAATGTATCATCAAGCCTCATGCTCCAATCCTTTCGTGACTTGGCAACAACTTTCTCGAGTATGGACTTGAGCTCACGGTTAGAAACCTCGACTTGGCCACTAGTTTGTGGATGGTAAGCCAAGCCTCTTCTATGATAGACCCTATATTTCTCCAATAAGGTATCAAGTTGTTTCTCACCAAAGTGAGTACCACGGTCACTAATGACCGCTCTTGGGACCCCAAACCTCGGAAATATGATCTTCTTGAATAAGTTAACCACGGCACGAGCATCGTTTGTTGGAGTAGCTATTGCCTCGACCCATTGAGAGACATAATCGACGACAACCAAAATATACCGATTCCCTTTTGAGGAAGGAAACGGTCCTTGATAATCAATCCCCCAAACATCAAAAACCTCCACTTCCAAGATACCATTTAAAGGCATCTCATGCCTCCTTGATATAGAACCCGTCCTTTGGCAAGCATCGCAAGCCGTAACGAAAGCTTTGGCATCTTGGAAAATAGTTGGCCAATAGAAACCGGAGTGCAACACCTTTGCAACGGTCTTGGATGGTCCATGGTGACCACCATAAGGAGAAGAATGGCATCCTTCTAGCACCCCTTTCACATCCCAATGTGGGATACACCTCTGAAATAGCACATCGGAGCAATGTTTGAATAAATAAGGATCATCCCATAGGAAGAACTTTGCATCGTGAAAGAACTTCTTCCTTTGTTGATATGAAAGACTAGGTGGCAATTCTTTTCCAACTAGAAAGTTGGCTATGTCGGCATACCAAGGAGTATTGGCTTCCAACATCATTAGAGCATCATCGGCGAAGGAATCATTAATAGGTATATTAATACCTCCATCATCAAACCTCAAGCGGGATAAGTGATCGGCAACAACATTTTCGACCACGTTCTTGTCTTTAATCTCAAGATCAAATTCTTGCAAGAGCAAGATCCATCGTATCAACCTCGGCTTAGCTTCTTGTTTGGCTAGGAGATGCTTTAGAGAGGCATGATCGGTATGAACAATGACTTTGGAACCAATCAAGTAAGAGCAAAATTTGTCTCAGGCATAGACAATGTCAAGTAGCTCTTTCTCCGTGGTGGCATAGTTGATTTGAGCCGCATCCAAGGTTTTGCTAGCATAGTAGATAGCATGGAGAACCTTGTCCTTCCTTTGTCCTAGCACGACACCTACCGCATAGTCACTAGCATCACACATGAGCTCAAATGGTAAGTTCCAATCCGGTGATTGGATGATAGGTGCGGAAATCAAAGCCTTCTTTGAAAAGTCTTTAATAAAACGGAGGTAGAAACCCGCATGGCCTAAAAAACTCCTTGCTCCCTTGACATTTACCGGTGGGGGTAATTGCTCAATAACTTGGACCTTAGCACGATCCAATTCAATTCCTATTTCCGAGACAATATGACCAAGTACCACCCCTTCATTGATCATGAAGTGGCACTTTTCCCAATTCAATACCAAGTCAACCTCTTCACAACGCTTCAACACTTTAGACAAGTTAGCCAAACAAGCATCAAATAAAGAACCATAAACACTAAAATCATCCATAAACACTTCCATGATAGACTCGATAAAGTCGGAGAAAATGCTTATCATGCAACGTTGGAAAGTGGCGGGGGTATTACAAAGACCGAAAGGCATTCTACGGTAAGCAAAGGTACCATAGGGACAAGTAAACATGGTCTTCTCTTGGTCATCCGGGTGAAAGGGTATTTGGAAGAACCCGGAATATCCATCAAGATAACAAAAATACTTATGACATGCCAAGCGCTCCAACATTTGGTCAATAAAAGGTAAAGGGTAGTGATCTTTCTTGGTGGCCAAATTCAATCTCTTATAGTCAATACATTCTCCAACCCGTTACAATCCTAGTTGGAATAAGTTCATTTTTATCATTTTTGACTACGGTGGTTCCTCCTTTCTTAGGAACCACGTGGACCGGACTCACCCATTTGGAATCGGAAATTGCATAAATAATTCCCGCATCTAACAATTTAATCACTTCCTTTTTTACCACTTCTTGCATGTTAGGATTTAGTCGTCTTTGACCTTGGACACATGGTTTATGATCTTCCTCTAGATGGATTCTATGCATGCAAAACTCGGGGCTTATGCCCTTTAAATCATCTAGTTTATAGCCAATAGCTTTCTTGTGAGATTTTAAAACACAAAGCAATGAAGACAATTGACTCTCACTCAAATTAGCACGAGCAATTACCGGACACATTCCCTCATCATCTAAAAAAGCATACTTCAAATTAGAAGGGAGGGGTTTAAGTTCGGTTTTTTGTACCTCAAGGTCTTGAGGTGTAGAAACCAAACCTATAAAGTGTGAGCTCTCCTCCAATGATAACTCTTCTCCATCCAATTCATTCTCCAAAGCATCCATCTCCTCATTGCCATTCTCATGATCACCTGCAAACGATTCTAATAGCAAGAGTGCCTCCAATGGGTCTTTAACCAAAGACCGAGAAATAGAGTCATCTATAACAAGGTCAACAACATCCAAAACATCAATAGAAAAGCAAGGCTCTTCTAACATTGGACTCTTCATGGCACTATTCAAATTGTATGTGACCTTATCGTCACCCACTTCCAATGTAATTTTACCATTCTTGACATCAATGACCGCGCCCGCGGTATGTAAAAAGGGTCTTCCCAAAATGATTGGGATTTGGGCATCTTCGGCCATGTCAAGAACAATAAAATCAACCGGAATGAAGAATTTACCAAATTTGACGGGAACATCCTCCAAAACTCCCAAAGGGCGTTTTATAAAACGATCCGCCATTTGCAAAGTGACACTAGTACATTTCAAGACTCCCATATTAAGCTTAGCACAAATAGAGTAAGGAATGACACTGACACTAGCACCTAAATCGCATAAAGCTTTATCAATTTGATAGGTACCAATTGTGCATGGAATGGAAAAACTACCGGGATCTTTTAACTTAGGAGGGGACTTGTTTTGCAAAAGAGCACTACACTCGGCAGTGAAGGCTATAGTTTCAACTTCGTCAAAACTCCTCTTCCTTAGTTAAAATGTCTTTCATGAACTTAGTGTAAGACGGAATTTGAGTGATTAATTCGGTAAAAGGAATAGTTACCTGGAGGTTCTTCACAACTGCCATAAATTTACCAAATTGGGTGTTCTTATGATGCTTTGCCAATCTATGAGGGAAAGGCACTTTGACTTTTTCCGACTCCTTTGTCTCAACAACCTTCTTTGGAGGAGCATCCTCCACATCTTTGACTTTTTCAATTACAATAGGATCATCCACCTTCTCGGGCATAACCTCATCCTTCTTACCGTTAGATGAAACCTCCACCTCAACAAGCACCTCCTCATTGTAGTTGGGAATGGGTGATTGCATTGAGAGCATCATGTGGTTGCTCACCTTGACGTGGTAATTGACCCGGTCTCCTTTGAGAGCTAGAAGTGGCTAGTTGAGCCATTTGTTGGTCTAGCATTTTGATTGCGGAACCATGGCTTTGATCATTTTTTTGAAATTGAGCCTGTTGGAGCTAGTGTCCTCCACAGCTAGTGCAATAACATAAATAAATCTCTATAGGTTCACAGGGTATACTTTATATTATAATCAGTTGATTAACGTTTATCAATAACGGTTGGCTTGCTAGATAAGTTTGACGTTATTGTCATACAGATGGCGGTGATCAACTGGTCCCTAAAAGTCACACCTAAAGGATGTGTTTGAGAGATGTGATTATTTGAGAAAATAATCATATTGATGCCCTATTATATGACTAAAAGGTTAGTCAGTGTATTTGACTAAAAGGTTAGTCAATGTGATGATGAGACGATTATTTAATAACGATTAAATAAAGTTCGCTGAGACGAATTAACTGTAATTCGTAAATTGAATATAAAATGTTATATTTAATTGTTGTATATAATGTAAGCTAATTAAACATAAACCGTTATAATTAATTGGCAAATTATAAATATACGGATATTTATAACTAATGATGTATTATAGTGATGTCGGTCCATGACAAATGACGATTATAATATATCACATTATATTGGAAGCTAAGATAACCGAAACAAAAGTGTCCAGATACACTCTGTTTTTCGGTCAATAGGTGGTTATTTTGAGGAGAAAAAATCTCCCCACAAAAACTAATTGTGCCGTGAGAAAGAGAGGAGTAGGGAGAAAGATTCAGATTTTTCTTCTAACCCTAATTCATTCTCTCTTAGGTCTCCATCATTGACATCTCACAAAAAGAAAAGAAACAGTATTCTTTTCTCTCCTTTTCTAGCAAAACCTAAGGCATATCTTGATCAATCTTGGGTGCAACGATTAGGAGATATCATAATTTTGATATTTGTTCTTAGGCCATTAAAGCAAGGACTAAAGTTTATTTTCTAATCTCTCGTTTATTATGCATTTTTGTTTATGACCTTTAATCATATAATCATAATTTCATTATAATCCTGAATGTTTTAAAGGGAAGTATACGGATAGATTCCAACAAGTGGTATCAGAGCCAAAGGGCTATGAAATTATTTATATGATTTTCGTAAATATTGAATTTGTATAATTCGGCCAAATATAGATTTTCGAATATATTGAAGTTTTTTTAAAAATTTTCAATTCGGCAAAATTTTTTTTCGGCGTGTGTTTTTTTTAGGTTCCATTTTGATTCAAATATTGTTGTTTTAAAAGGTTGAGATAATAATATATGAATTTGTAGATGTTTTGATTTAATAATGATTGAATTAAAACGTAAATGGAATTTGATATGAATGTTAATGAACATCATTTTTGCTTTATATTTTCGGTATAGAATGATCTAGATATTCATTTTAAAAGGTTAATTTGAATCATCTAATTTGTATCAATGTTTAATATCGATTAGATATTGTTTGTTTGTACCGATCTAGTTAATATAAGCATGATTGAATTAAAACGGTTTAATTTGATTAATTTTTTTTGCTGCCAGTGTACTGTTTCACAGTTAAAAAAAAAAAAAAAATTTATGTTTTTTTTTTAAGTGACAGCAGCGTTTTTTTGTGAAAGAAAAAAAAGGGGATTTCGGTTTTTTGTTTAAACCGTGTAAATAAAAAAAAAAAAAATTGGTACCTGCTACCGTTCATACGTGAACAGTAATAATAAAAAAAAATTCATTTTTTTTTATTGATTAAACCAGATTTTGTTTTGTACATTATAAAGATAATGTATGATTGTTTTTGTGAAAAAGTTCACAAAATTTTTGATACCATGTTATTTTAAAAAGGTTTAAAACAATGTTGTTGTAATTCATATTAATTATGAATTTCATTGGATTTTGATTAAAATCTCGTGATAAATTACGGAATTGTCACATGATTTAATGGTGGTTTGGATAATTAATCAACATAATTTTTGCATTATGTTTTGTATGATTAATTTTTAGTTGATGCTTTTATTATGTTGAATGTTGTTTGAATAGTTTAATTTTACGCAATTTTGTACAATCAGTTGTAATTTACTAGTGTGGCCTTAGTAGATTATGTTTTCGTAATGATGGAAACATAGTCTTGGTTGTATTTGGAGATCTCGTATCTCCCCTTTGTAATTTTAATTTTTGGAATCATTTTGAATTAGAATGTAAATAGGTTTACATTTGTAATTTTTAAAATGTATTTTGAGAAGATTCAAGATGGAGATCGGATGGCTCACGCCCGCTATATGGACCAAGATGGAACATCAAGACAAGCTTCTCGGGTCCAAGGGTGGATTCCAATTTGTTTTTTGTTCATTTTGGTAGTTAGGCCACACTAGGTGTTTTATTTTGCGTTTTATTTTTCCATTCTCGTTGCTTTATTCACATGATAGATAATTGCATCATATTCCGCCTAAACCAAACCACCTAATATGCATAAAAAATGATTCATATAGTATGAATATTTTAATCATGGACATACAGATGTCACTCGTATATAGGGCCATCACCTTAGTTT